>JAVIWB010002790.1:0-35746 GCA_031893035.1 Dermolepida albohirtum | reverse complement strand
TTGATTTGAATGGCGATAGTTTCAAGCCATGGAGGACTTGACAATGACGTGAAACTAAAAAATATATAACTCCGTAAATAGTGAATTTGTTTAAAACTATGGATGGCAATACGGATTTTTTTTAATTTCCTTTATTTTTCTATCTTTTGAGTATGAATTTTGAAATGTCTACAAACAGGGGTAGGTTTGTATAATAACCTACAATATAATGCAGGTAAATCTCCCAAAAAAACAGTTAAACATTCCAAGTTCTATAAAAGAAAAGCCGAATTTGTTAAGAATATATCATGACTAAACTATACCTGAGTATTTGAATCTGCAAACAGATGTCATGAATATGTGTGGTCTAGTAAATAATATATTTTTATCAATTGATATGCATCTGTTGATGGAATTTTTTATTAAGTTTACTAGATTGTTAATTCCTGTAAGATATTGCGTTAAATATAACTATATCTCTGTTCATCATACAGCAGCATATAGGTTTGCCGCTTTTAAAACTTGAATAAATGCTGTATTATCTTTAATAATGTTACGGTTCTGGCTAAGTTCAGATACCAAGAACAAAAAATGTATATATTTTAGAGGTAAAATATTTTCGCTCCAAATAAATTTTCTATTTGTCTTTAAAATTAATTATATTAATATATACATGCCAAATTATATCCTTTGACCGCGGTCCTGAGAGGGTCTGGTTTCACAAAGGCTGCTTCAAATAGAATCTAAAAATTAAGATGACTAACTACACTCACAAGTTTTTTTGTGACAGTAAATTCTAAAAGCTTTATGTAGTAACCGAAACTATAGATAGTACACAAAACAACTAACAATTCTGTACTACTTAGTGGACCACTGTGACCTGCTATTTATTTTAAATCTGCCAAACGGAAACACGCAATTTTAAAATAGCGGGGATACTTTTAATATAATCATATCAATATAATGTATTTTAATAAAGTAATCATTCAGATAAAGGAAGGAGTCTGCATATTAATTTCGTTTAATGAGGGTTCATCATGGCGATTTATTTTGAAACTCTAAACAACATAAATGCTAGAGAGGAAAGCGAGCATATCCGCATTTGAAATAATATTCCTTGTTATCTATATAGATTTTCAAGTTTGTATACAGGGTTGATTAAAAAATCTGTTATAAAGGCTGTTTCAAATTGCCTGTTTTTTTTAAGAATAAATAAAATATAGATGGCGCACTGAATTTGTCTGGGTATGTGGGCATTTAAAAAGCGTGATGTATGACATTTATAAAAATTGCTTCGTACATGGTACAGCAACGAGTTCAAATTGTTGAATTATTTTATAAAAACCAGCGTTCTGTGAAAAGAGTTTTTAGAAAATTACCGAATTTTATGGTTTACATAATCGTCCTTCTGAAAGCACTATTGATCAAATTATTAAAAAATTTCAAGAGACCGGTTCCGTGAAAGATCAAAAAAGTGAAAAATACAGTCGTAGTGGTCGTTCATAAGAAAATATTGGTTTGGTTCGTGAAAGTGTTGCTGAAGATCCTGAAATGTCCATTAGACGACGTTCACAACGACTTGGACTTAGTGGATCAACAACATGGCGTATTTTGCACAAGGATTTAGCTCTGAAGGCACATAAGGTTCAAATAACACAAGAACTGAAGCCATTAGATCATTTAAAACGTCGTTCATTTGTCGATTTTATCAATGAATAACCAGCTAATTTTTTCTCAAAAAATAATGTTTTCCGATGAGGCACATCTTGAACTTGGTGGCTATGTTAATAAACAAAATTGCCGTATCTGGGGTGAGGAAAATCCATGAATTATTCATGAGAAACCTATGCATCCTAAAAAAGAGTTACTGTTTGGTGTGCATTATGGTCAGGTGGTGTAATTGGATCTTACTTCTTTGAAAATGCTGCTGGTGAAGCTGTAACTGTCAATGATGATCGATTTTTTGTGGCCTGAATTAATGAATACTGATCTAGAGGATATGCGGTTTCAACAGGATGGCGCTACACCTTACTTTGCACACGAATCAATTGATTTATTGAGAGAAAAGTTTTCTGGACGTGTAATCTTAAGAAACGGTGATGTTAATTGGCCACCAAGATCATGTGGTTTAACAACGTTAGTCTATTTTATTTGGGGTTATGTGAAAAGTTAGGTTTATAAAACAATCCACAATCAATTCCTGCTTTTAAAGATAAAATTATTCGTGTCATTGGTGAGATAGAGCCTCAATTATGTCAAAATGTCATTGAAAATTTTAACAAAAGAGTGGATGTCTGGAGCTGCAAGAAGAGGCCATTTGGCAAATATTATTTTTCGCATATAAATGTCATAACTGATTACAATTACCAATAAAATGTTTTCGAAAGTGAATGCAAATTATGTTTTATCTATTCTTTAAAAAAAACACGAAATTTAAAACACCCTTTAAATGTATGAAAATCTTTATTCAATATTTTTGTAATTGAATTTTTGAAATCACATCACTATTGAAATTTGTTTATGTCAAATATCAACATCAGTTGGTCAAATGTATACGCTATTGTAATAATATAGACAATTTGATTTCATTTCTGAAAAACGCTTTAAAAATTGCGCTGGCTCTATAGTGGTATAATAGTGATGTGAAATTTTCAATTATTCTTTGGTTATTTAAGAAACTTGTAATCAGGCTCGTTATTAGTGCTTCTTTCTTAAATTTCAAACTGTAAACATACAAAAGAAGACCTTGAAAATAAACATTTTTTTTTGATTGCAGATGGTTGTTAACGACTCTTCGGGGAATAACAGCTTTGTTTAATGTTATGCTTAGGTAAGATCTCTTTTTTATTTTAATAATGTCTTTTATTTGTTTGGTAAATTAAATATTATTTAAATTAGGTTATTCTTTCCTTAATTTAAATCTTATTATTGATTCCTAAAGGAATCCATTCGTGAAAAGTTTATAGAAAATATTCATGAATATAGGTTTCCATGCGTTGACTAAAATTTTATTAAACAAGTGGATACGTTTTTCTTTGTGATTATGGTTTGCCATAGCAAATATACATTGCTAAAGGCCCCCTGAGGGTATTTTCTCCACAAGAGTACGCTTTTACATTTAAGAAAGAAATTTAGTGGATAATTTTCAAATATTTCTGTAATGTAGTTTTGAAAGACTTCCAATAAATCACTATAATAAGTCGGGGGAGAATACCAGAGCGTTACTAGTAATTTCTATCTGCTGTGTATGCGGTCTTGAATTCCTAATAACTCGTAGAACACAAAACTGAATAAACTTCACAGAGCATTCAGAGACAAAATGATTACACAGACACACAAATCCGAAGAGCGGCCTACGAGAAAGAACGAACAAAGAGAAAACCAACAATCAAAACAAACTGTTCTTACCATTCGTACAAATAACGACATACAAGATAGGCCAAACTTGTGAAAATTTCCCAAGTTTTATGTAAGTAGTAGGATAAAGTAAGCCTAAAAGAACAAAGCGTATACGAGATACTGTGCGGCTCATGAGAACGGTCGTACTTACGACAATGAAACAGCAGAGTGTATAGAAGGGGGAACACAAAAACACTGTAGCGCACAAGAATCTGTCCCCATCTCTATTCAAACATATTTTACACACTAGTCATCAGATCGACTTCGACGCAACAAAAATAATTCATCTCCAAGTCAGAATCTTTCGAGAAGCAATAGAAATAGAAAAACGACAGAATAGTTTGAAACAAGAGGGATAATGGACAGAGACTAATAAACCCATGGAAGAACGTCTTTCCCTTATACACACACTGCGAAATAGTCACACACGATTGGCTAACAGAACGTCAATGGCAAATTAATCACAATAATGCATAGTATTTTCCCTTTGGCACCAGCATCTGCTTGAAAATAGCAGCAGCAAGACTGTCAAAAATTCGTCAGAACATCAATCCCTCTAGAGAGTCAACACCACTTACACGGCAAAATACCCGAATAAACACACCCGCATATACACAGTCTGTCGAAAAATGAATTCTGAACATAGAGCAAATATCAAGTTCTGTTTTAAACTCGGTAAATCGTTTACTGAAATATTTAATTTGACGTAACAAGTGTTTATTGATGCGTGTTTATCACGTACGAGTGCGTATGAGTGGTATAAACGATTTAAAGATGGTCGTACGGACATAAATGTCGACGAACATCCTGGTGCAAAAAATCTGTGGTTACGGAAAGTAACATCGAACTTCTGCGTGAATTTACCAGAATTGGACAAAATCCTCATTGTGATGCGTAGGAATGGAATTAAATATTTCCAAAGATTCAATTCATCGCATTTTGACACAGCATTTGAGACTGAGAAAGATTTGTGCAAGGTTTGTACCACACAAGCTAACTGAATACAAGATTGTACAGACTTGATTAAAGACTCAAAAAAGGACAACTTCAGGTATTCTATGTAACCGGCGATGAGACGTGGTGTTTTCAATATGATCCAGAGACCAAGCGTCAAAACTCTGAATGGAAGCTTCCAAGCGAAGAAAGGCCGAAAAAGGCCGTTCGGAGAAGACGAAAGTGAAGACAATGTTGATTTGTTTTTTATGATTCGAAAGGCATAGTGCACAAAGAGTTTGTACCATCTAGTCAAATAGTCAATGTTGTATATTATCTTGGTGTTATGAAGCGTCTTTCAGAGCGTATTCGTCGTGTGCGCCCTCAATGTCGTGAAAATAGTAGCTAGCGTTTGTTACATGATAATGCAAAATCTCATCGCTCGACACTTATCTCTGATTTTCTAACTACAAATTGCATTTTAATCATCAATCAATCACCATATTCACTGGATTTGGCCCGCTGTGATTTCTATCTATTCTCCAAACTACATTTGCCGATGAAAGGACAGCGTTATGCCGGCGTCGTAGCCATTAAGAAGGCGTCGACAGCGATCTTGAAGGACATCTCTAAAGATTAACTTAAAAATTCATTAATTGACCGTGCAAAACGTTGTATTGAAGTCGAGGCGACTGCTTTGAATAAAATGAATTAATTTTACCAAAATAGTAAGCTTTTGTTTTTATTTTAAAAAAGTTCGGTTTTCTCTGCGACAGACTGTATATAGTATTATATTTTATATATCAAACGTCTAGATGCAAAATCCCACAAGTTCACAGAAATAGAAAGTTTTTTAATGTATAAAAATTCATGCAATTTTTAACGAAATTATTTGGCACAGGTTATTATTGATATTTAGAACGCAAGAAACGCAATTCAAGAAACTAAAGATTGGTAAAATTCTCTAAAACTCAGTTAATGAAATGGACTTGTCGAATATTGTACCGTGTGTTGAATTTTTAATAATAAAAAGGATATTAAACACTAAAAATAAATGTATCTATTAAACTAAAACCTATAAAACTTAATTACATAATAATTTTCATAAATGCTAAAATACAGCCACTACTCTTCCCTCCACGATATTTTGAAAAATATCTTTTAAAAAAACTAGGGTACGGGTTTTTTCCATTCCTTGCCATAATGTTTTTCTAAGAGTTTGTAATATTTTTAGCTGATAACGGTTTAAAATACTACTTGTTTCAATAACAAATAAATTCAACTTTTCAAAAACCCCGCTAATATATCACATTTTTAAACGCATTGTTAATAACTAGATGAGCATTTGAGTAAGACCGCAAATTTAAAAACTGGACTTTATAAATGCTTGTTATGCAAATAATTGCATAATTATCTGGTATTCAATACACTTTAGACTGTAATTTTATGCTTTACATTGTTAGAGATGCAAATCATTAACAAGTAACTAAGTTTGTGAATATAATTACATAATTCTATGTAGGATGATACCCATATTTATCATTAAAACATCTGAGCAACAAACATGACCAACTTTTAAAACTAATAATTTTCATAACTTGTAAAAGTATCAAATGAGATTGTTGTATGTTACACGTTATTAAATAAAGGGTTTTCCAATAAAGACTTGACAACTTTTTTTCAAAATAAAATGCAGACCATTTAAGATATTTCAAAAACTTTATTATCGGGTTGAAGTACAATCAAAACATTTATGAATGGAACTCGACTTCGTTCATATGGCCACCGCGGGCACGTTTGCAGCGGTCGATTCATTGGATCCAATTTTCGATGACTCGGCCACACAATTCGGCCGAAACGGCTGCTATTTCGCGTTCAATGTTGGCTCTGAGCTCTTCTAACGTTGTCGGCTTGTTGGCATAGACCAAAGACTTGACGTAGCCCCAAAGAAAAAAGTCTAGAGGCGTTAAATCGCACGAACGAGGCGGCCAATCGACTGGTCCATTTCTTGAGATAACACGCTCATCAAACTTACTCTTCAATAAATCGATTGTAACGTGTGCTGTGTGGCTTGTGGCACCGTCCTGCTGAAACCACATGTTGTCCAAGTCCATATCTTCCAATTCGGGCCAAAAATAATCGGTAATCATGGACCGATAACGATTACCATTCACAGTAACGTGACGATCATTATCGTCGACGAAAAAATATGACCCTATAACGCCGCCGGCATGCAAACCGCACCAAACAGTTATTTTTTGTGGATGAAGTGGTGTTTCATGAAGCACATGTGGATTTTTACCGGACCAATAACGCATATTTGCTTATTGACGAACCCATTGAGCCAAAAATGAGCTTCGTCACTGAAAATGATTTTGCGATGAAATTGATCATCTTGGCGCATCTTTTCCAGAGCCCAATCGGGGAACGTACGTCGCTTCAAATGGTCCATCGCTTCAATTCTTGAGTCAGCTTGACCTTGTATGGGTATAAACCAAGATCCTTACGCAAAATTCGCCATAAAGTGGTCTGGGCGATGCCCAACTCTTGAGAACGCCGTGGAATTGACTGATTTGGATCATTTGCTACGGACATTTCAACGGCAGCGATATTTTCGACACTTCGACCAACCTGTTGTCTCACTGGCACGGCAACATCACACAACGAATATGTAGACTCAAATTTTTACACTAAACTTGTTACTGCCTGTCTACTAGGGCGACAATTACGACCGAAAATCGGAGTTAACGCTCTTAAAGTAGCGGTCACCGACTCCGAATTTCTGTAGTAAATTTTTATAATTTGCAGACGTTCGTTGGTGTATTTTACCATGATGAAAATGTTAAGTTTACTGAATAAATTAACAGTGACAGTTCGATGATTAGTGAAAGGGTGCATTTACAAATTGAATTAAAAGTTGTCAAATCCCTATTGGAAAACCCTTTATTATATTATAGGTTACAAATTTCAGTAATATAGTTTTTAATTGTTGTTTTAGTAAAATTAGTATTGTATCATAATCCAAAATGTGAACAAATACAAATTATCCAAAGTTGATTAAGTTGCTTAAATCTGTATAAAAAAAGGAACAAATTTAAAATTGTCGTGTGTACCAATATGAGATATAACAAATGACCTTTGTTGTTTGTAAAAGTTGGTTGCTACTAAATAAAAATGTTTTAATTAAACTGTCGCTTACTACCACCACATTCTTCTACAAAGGGTACTAGGAAAGTTTTTCAATACAGCTTTGTTTATTTCATTTTTTCAAAGTAATTTGCTCTACACTCAATACACCTCTCCATCCTCCGAAACCAATCTTCAAACCAGTTCTGCCAAGTTTCACTAGGGAGTAAAGCACACTCGTTGTTCTAAGCCCGCAGAAGGTCCTCATCAGTGGTAAACCGCCTCCCTTTCAGCTTCATTTTCAGATGCGGGAACAGTGCAAAGTCGCAGGGAGCAAGATCTGGACTGTAGGGAGGGTGCTCGAGAAATTTCAATCCTATCGTGGTCAAATATTCGGTGCAGGTTTTGGCGCGGTGAGCTGGAGTATTATCGTGATGGAGGAACCAGGTGTCCATTCTTGACTTTGGCCGCACGTGCTTCATAGAGCCAATGACTTTAGGCAAGCACTGTTCAGTATACCACTTAGCTGTGACTGTCTTCTGTGTGTCCAAAACGACGCGTTCCACAATTCCACTCGATTTGAAAAATACAGTATCATTTTCTTCTTTACAAATCGGGATTTTCTGGCAACCACGGGTGTGTCCTCATCATCGAAGACCCAAACTTTGTTTTGAGCTTTGGTCGGCACATCGTAATAGTACAGCCAAATCTCGTCACCTGTCAAGGTGTTGTTCACATACCGAGATTGTCCCTTATTAAACTTTTTTAGCCTCCCCCGGCACCAAGTCACACGTCGTGTCATCTGCTCTTCAGTCAGTTGATACGGCACCCAGAGAGAACAACGTGCAAATTATCATGCAGAATCAAACGAATTGCTGGTGCCTTTAGGCCTGAAGTACCCTCTATCTGTTGGTAGGTCACTCGCCTGTCCTCGCCAAACATTTTCCTCACAGTAGTAACGTTCGTGGCCTTCTCGGCCTCTCAGTATCCTCTACAGTTAAATTTCCCCTTTGGAATTCTCTATACCACCTGAATATCGTTGTGCGATGTGGACAAACATCACCTAGTGCAAGAGTCATTTCTTCGAAGCACTGTCAGTCAAGATTAACTTTTTTATCATGGCGACGTTCACGAACGAACAACGTTTGCAAAATATTAAAAATTACTACCATAATTCTGAATCCAATTTTCGATCGTAATAATCGTTCCACCAGATAGGCTGTGCATGCTATACTGAGTCAAAATATTCACTATTGGATGTTCCTGTGCTAGTGAGACAACGCATCGGTCGAAGTACCGAAAATATCGCAGCCATAAGTGCTTCAGCTCAAAATGAACCAAATCAGTCGATTCCACGCTGTTCACAGGAATTGGTAATCTTTCAAATCACATTGTGGCGAATTTTGCGTAAAGATCTTAGCTTACACCCTCACAAGATCAAATTAGCTCAAGAACTGAAGCTTTTTGATCATTTGAAGCGCCGAAACTTCTCCAATTGGGCTCTGCTAAAGTTTGAAGAAAATCCTGAATTTCATTTAAAAATCATCTTCAGCGATGAAGCTCATTTTTGGCTTAATGGCTTTTGTCAATAAGCAAAATATGTGTTATTGGACAGCAACAAATCCACATGTGCTTCAAGAGAGTCCATTACAACTACAAAAAGTGATTGTGTGGTGGGGATTTCTTATTGGAGGTGATGTGACCATGTTTTTTCGTCGATGAAAATGATCGCCATGTTACGGTCAATGGAGTTCGCTATCGTGCCATGTTGGAAGATTATTCTTGGACAGAATTGGATGGACTTGATATATGTGGTTCAAACAAGATGATCTCACATGTTACACAGCTTGTCAAACAATTGACCTATTGAAGGGGAAGTTCGGTAACCCGAAATGGCCCGGTCGCGGTCATCTCGCTCGGACTATATAATACCGTTAAATTTCTCTTTATAGGGTTACATTAAGTCGTTGGTTTGTGCCAACAACGTTAAAGGAGCTCAGGGACAATATCGAACGCGAAATTGTCAACGTTCCGGCCGATATGCGTGAAAGAGTGGTGGAATATTGACTCCAAAGAATCGATCGCTGCAAACGTATTCATGGTGATTATATTAAGATCGAATTCCATAGTTAAATGTAATAACATGTGTACTGCACCTGGAATAAATTTCAGCCCAATATTTCAATTATTCCGTGTTTTATTTAAATAAAAAATTGTCATGTCCTTATTGAGACACCCAATATTAATGTAACATCTTCTATAAAGTATAAATTAACATTTTGTATTAGAAATATTTTTGTTTTGTTTCCGATAAATTTGAAGAAATACCAAAATCAGAATGTGGCTTTAATTCAATTGCCAGGTACTGTCTCTACAGTATATCCTACCCTAGAGAATTTGCATAGAATTGCAACATTAATATTGAGTCAATTGAAAATTCATTTAACCATCTGGGACACTGAAAATACATGATGTACTTTGATCGCTTTACAGCTAGGGAAGTAATATTTGTGAATTTAAAATACTTTCATATTCGGATGTAATTTAAATGTTGCCTTCTAAATTATAAGGCATCGTAAATGTAACTTTCCTAGATATGGGGCGGTCATTTTAAAATAAACACGGATTTTTCGTCTAGTTTATCTAACTACGTATATGATTCTATACATATTAGGAAAGTTTTGAAAAAGAAATAAAAGACTAATATTCATTTTAATACCTTTATTTAAACCCACATTTAGATGTACAAAAAATATATAATTTATTTATCAAATATTCTACGATGCGTCAGGCTGACGTTTTTACGAGAAATTTATATTTTTTATACAATAAATACATTTTTGAGTACTTCTAAGACTTGTTATAACTGTAGGAGAAGAAAACATAAGTTAAGCACAAACACGCGAAACACATATTCCTCTACAAAAAGGAAGACGAAGTCTGACAACATACTTAGAACACTAAGATGAAAGTTAATTAATAAAAAAATAACATTTACATGTATACAACGATATAAATAAGTGATGATATACAATGTTTAAAAAATAAAGCTTATTTAACTTATTTATGATGTTAAATATTATATATAAATTTATACATGTGTATGTTAGATATATACTGTAAAATACTGAAATAATTACAATTAAACATACTAACTACTTATGTATTACAAGTTATGTATTCACTTCAATGGGAATCACAGTACATTATAATTAGAAGTGATTAGCACCTCGAGGTGATTTTATAATTTTTTTACTTGAAAAGATCTCTAAAAAGAATAAAATACATTTAAAACATACGCACAATAATAATTTAATCAATAAACACAGAATGAAATAAATTTATAGAATTTAGTGTATATTCGCATGAAAATGAAATGTTGCTTAAAAATGGAAACGTTCAATAATTTTATAAGTGAATAAGCCCTTCATTTAAGTAGTTATTTGATTCGTGTTATACGTGTTATTACAAATTAATTCTAGCATATAAAAAGTCCAAGAATTTTTTTTTTGTTATTTTAATTCATTAATAATTCAAATTAGGACTTTGACTAGTCTTATTTATTTAAAAACTTAATAATTCCATTTTATAATATTAAAAATTTAACTATTCCAAGATAGATTCAAAATGTAGAGTTTCGCCTTTTCATTTTTGTTTACATTAGAATAGTATGTAATTTAACAGGAAAAAGAAATGTTTGCTAGACAGTTGAATTTGATGGAGCCTGTGGTTTATTGACTTGATCAATAAGGTTAATATATAACCCCTTTCCACAATTAACTATTTGTAAATTCTGTATACGTATTTCGACAACCAAGTTGTCATCATCAGCAGATAAAATCAAAGTGTCGCACCTGGTAAAACACGGCGAAAAAATTGTACGAAAAATATACTCCGTACGCGATCCGCATCGTTGAAAACCAAGATGTGCATAGCACATTTTTTTCGTACAATTTTTTCGCCGTGTTTTACCAGGTGCGACACTTTGATTTTATCTGCTGATGATGACAACTTGGTTGTCGAAATACGTATACAGAATTTACAAATAGTTAATTGTGGAAAGGGGTTATATATTAACCTTATTGATCAAGTTTGCTAGACAGTTTAATTTTGATAAATTAACTTTTATAGTTTTCTTTTTGGAGGCGGAGAACTTTAAATTGGCGATACTGTTGTCTGTGACAGCCGATTTGACAGTTCTCGGTTCTTTTGGAGTTAGTTTGGTTTGGCAATTCATCACGAATAGGCTCGCGCCGGAGCAACGTTTGCAAATTGCTCAAATTTATTTTGAAAAACATGTTTCAGTTTGAGAAACTTATCGGGCATTACGTGCATTTTATGGTGCTTATAGTCGTCCATCAGAGCGATCAATTCGACAAACTATGGATCGTTTTCGCAATACGTTTACTCTAAACGATAATACACATCCCGTAAGACGTCGTACCGTGCGTATTGATGGCGTGTAGCGTAGTATTGATGATAAGCCAAAGGCGTCAATTCGTCATCATGCTCAACAATTAAACTTGTGTCCATCTACTTTATGGACAATTTTACGTAAAGATCTTGGTTTACGTGCTTATAAGATTCAACTTGTACAGGAATTGAAGCCACGCGATCATCGTTCGCGCCGTACATTTAGTGCATGAGCCGAAGGAAACATTGCTATTGATCCACACCTTCATTTAAAATTTTGTTCAGTGACGAAGCATACTTTTGGTTAAATGGCTATGTCGATAAGCAGATTTGCCGCATTTGGAGCGATGATACACAAGCCATTGTCGAAACATCATTACAGCCAGAAAAAGTCACCATTTTGGTGCGCTTTATGGGCCGGTGAAATCATTGGTCCATATGTCCTCAAAAATGATGATGGTCAGAACGTTACAGTCAACGGTGAGCGGTACAGAGATATGATAACTAACTTTTTCGTGCCTCAATTGCAAGGCATTAATGTTGCAGACCTGTGGTTTTAGCAGGACGGCGCCACATACCACGCAGTGCGCGATACAATTAATTCACTGAGAGAAACATTTGACGAACGATCAATTTCATGAAATGGACCTGTTAACTGGCGACCTCGCTGTACGATTTGACGTCATTAGATTATTTTCTCTGGGGATATATAAAGTCGCATGTCTACGCCGATAAATCTGTACCAATTGAGCACTTGGAAGACAACATTCGACGCGTTATCGCCTGATTTACTGCGAAGAGTATGTGAAAATTGGACCTCCAGATTACGTTATGTATGGGCCAGCCACGATGGCCGCATGTCCGAAACTATATACAAACATTAATGCCATAAAATTATCTTTGAAATAAAGCCAGTTTCGTGGATATTAAAAATATTTTTCTGCGTTTTATTTCAATTTAATGTTCTCCGCTTCAAAAAAAAAAGAAGTGAATTTAAAAATTGGTATAATTTTTTTTAAATACTTGATACACAATTTTTACATTTTCATTTTTTCAAATTCCAAAAATTGCGGCATACTGAACTGCAAATCAACAATTTTCACTGATGTCTACAATTGCCTGTAAAATTGAAAGCGACCTTTTAACATCACAAAAACTACTGTCCTGAAGAATTAGACATAAAAAATTTCATAAACTAAGGCAGCATTGATATCACGGTTATCTTTTGTTTGGAGCTAGTCTTCTAAGATGATAAAAAAACTTTAAACAATTTAACAAAAGAGAGACCATGAGCAAATAGGAATTATAGATTTTGCTGAAATTGATATGTCATTCACATCGTTTCCGAAGATTATTTTCGCGTTTTTTTTGGTCTTTTTTAAATTGATTTTAGTTTTTAATTTGATTTTAAGCATTATCAGGAAAACTCTATGCAATTAATTTAAAAACGTTTTTGAAACTTTTTAAATTTTGAGATACTGTGATACTTGTTTTAGAAATGTTGAAAACACTGAAAGGAGTGTGGTTGAGGCCGATATAGATGGGCGTTTCTACATAGAAACCTTCCACAATGTCACAAAATTTAACCAAAACCTGTCTATGCTTTAATAAAATGATATACGTTTATGATTACTTTAACAGGTACAGAGTGCGCAATGGTTACTGGAATGCATAGATAGTAACATTCTGCATTTTGGATATTTCTGTAATGTTTTGAATATTATAAAGTTCTTATTGACTTTTTTCATGAAATAAAAGATACAAACAAGATTGGGTTATATAATGTTGAAAATGTACGTTTTGTAGGTACACGAGATATAAAAAAAAACAAAATATACAACCATGCTCAGATGTATTAGACACCCCAGGTAAAAACCCTTATTCTCGGTATTATCAAAGTCTGACGGAAATTAACCGTAAAAATAGTTAAGTGTATTTACAGAAATGCGTTTTTGAATACCCCAGTTAATCCACTATTGAAAAGAATAGGTGGAAAGGGGAAATTGTGGATTTTAGAAATTTAGTGTCATTCTAGCAGTGTGTGAGCAACGTGCGTTTGTGAGTTTGTGGTAGAGATCAATTAGATTATCCTATTTTTTCACGTTGTGTCAGTTATTTCTTGAAGAAAAATGCCTAAAACACGCGAGTTGTCGGTAGGGGAACGCGCCCAAATAGTGCTACTGCATTCCCAGAAGTTATCAATAGCTGCAATTGCAAAAAAAATGTTCGCCAACCATTAGTCGCTATCAGAAGAGTGCGTCGTTTGTTAACAGACCAAAAAGTGACAGAAAACCCTGTACCTCCATTAAAGAAGACAGAATTTTACAAAGACTGGCTTTCAGTGATAGGAAAAAATCGTCGAAACAGCTCGCCAGTGAGCTGAAACAGCGTTAGCGCGTAATAGTTTCTGCGCAAACAGTGAGAAGGCGTCTCCAGCGTGCTGGTTTACGAGGGTGTAAAGCGCGACGTAAACCGCTTTTAACTGACGCTCATAAAAAGAAGCGGTATTTATGGGCCAAACAACATGAAAATTGGACAATAGAGAAGTGGTCGAAGATTCTTGGGTCTGATGAATCGAATATCGAGGTATGTAAGTACATCTTCATGACTAATATTCTTATCGTTGTATGCAATTCAGTCTACATGTAATATTAAACAAAATTAATCCTGTTTAAGTGCTAACTTTCTTCTTTTGCCTGGCAGCTTTGGGGACTACCTGGGACGCTATACGTTCGGCGTAGGCAAGGGGAAGCTTATGAACCACAATGTATCATTCCCACAGTTAAATTTGGAGGTGGTAGTATCATGGTTTGGGGTTGTATGTCTGCATACGGTGTTGGAGAAGTGTACCTGTGCGATGGACGGGTGATTAGCCAACGCTATTTAGCCATGTTGGAGGAAGTATTAGTAATGCGTTGGTTCGAGGAAAACACAGTGGAGGTATTGGATTGGCCGCCACAAAGTCCCGATTTGTCGCCCATTGAAAATTTGTGGCGTATCTTAAAAACTAAGATCACGAAACATAAATGCCTGTCAAAAGCAGAATTATCAACAAAAATTCGCGAAATATGTTTTTTAGTAGCAAGTATGCCTCGACGAGTGCGAGCTGTCATTAAGGCCAAGGGCGGAGCGACAAAATATTGATAAATTGTATGTACTATATTACTAAATAACACTTTGTACATAATTTTCACAACAGTTTTATTTTCCTCACCTCTCTTTTGACTAAACTATATAAACTATATATGTATGTATGTATGTATGTATGTACATAAATTCGTAAGGTGTCTAATACGTTTGGGCATGGTTGTATGTATTCGATGAACAAAAAAGAACAACAGTTATACTTTAAGTTAATTGTATCTGAAAGGAAGTATTGTTTGTACATCAATACTAGTTACACTTTCAGATTCGTGTCAGTATATACATAGTAAATATTAAAATAATATAGAGAGAAGAGCTAGTCAATATTTGTTGATAAATAAAAGATATATAGTTAAACATCAATAAATTATTTAAACAGCTTTCAGTTGATTATTGTAATTATTATGATATTACATCAGTAAATATGGATGATTTGTCCGGTGTGTTCAAAAATATTTGACTATTGTACAAATATACAAATTATATAAATTTATTTACTATCAACAACAGGTAATTCGAAATAATGAACGGCAAAAGCGACAATATTTCAAATAGTCCTGCATTAAGACGAACACAAATAAAAAAAATCCAATCTTACGCTAATTTCTGATGCGTCAATTTACAATTGATGTAGGGATTTTGCAAAATTCTCGGAGTGGTCTCCATTACTCTCAAAAGCAATTCATCCAAATAATCTTCTAGGTCCTTCAATTTCTTTTTATTGTGTTCTAATTCGCTTTGTAATTCACAAGCCAGCAATATCATATCCTGCAAGTCAATAAGAAAGAAGCAAGAAGACATTACATTTATAGCACAAGTTTGTAATACCTCGCGAGATTTTCCTTCGAATTTCTGTAGAATTTCACTGGAAAGGCGGTTATTTGTTGCTGTTAAATAATTTTGTGTATTACTATCGTTTTCACCTCCAATTATTATGCGTTCGTTTGAATTTGACTTGTCATTTTTCAGATCGCTATCACTTTTTTCTATAAAACGAATGTTAGATTTAATAAGTAAATAAAAAAAACTACGATCATTACTAGATAATATAATAGTAAAAACGCAAAATTGTCACTTTTATAAACAGTCATCTGAAAAATTATAAGTATTGTATATAAACGTTGGACTGCTGTTGATCAAGACGTATGATCAACAACGGCTCTGAGGATGTAAAGAACATAAAAAACGTTGGCGAATCAAAAGAGAAGAAAACATCAATTCGATTCTTATTTTAACACTTAACAGAATTCAATTTCAACACTATATATACAACTAGTCTGGTATAATAAATTACCTTTTCGGAATGTTTTTAATATGGAGAATCTACTTTCGCGTTCCTTATTTTCATTCTTTGGTGTTTCAGGGGTCTTAGTTGGAACTGTGATGTCATTTTTTTCGGTTTGTGATGTTTCCGTATCTTCTTCCTCTTCAATACGTGATGATAAAGTTGGAGATTCCCAAGATCGCCGGTTTAGTGTATCGTTTGTGTTTGGTTTTAGCAAAGCTAAAAATTAAACAGATATACATTAATAGTGAAGATCCAGACAATATTAATTTATAAATTTGTTTCACTTTTTTCTGTTAAATTGTTCTCAGTCATGAAAATAATTGAAATGATTCTATTTCAACAAAATTGGGGGCGATATTCATTGATGGGAGATTTATTACTATCAACCCTTAGTAACTTTAACACCGTTAATATTGGCGACACAAAACATTTAAAGTATTTTTGAACATGTACATTTTTGTATTCCTGCTATGGATAATTTTTTTAAGCCATTCTGATTACTTTTTGTATAACAAGTGTACATATAAGTATATGTGCTATACTCAAAGGTATAAGCTCTTCTTTCAACAATTTTCATATTTTAGGACAAATTGTGAGCAAGACAGTTTTAAAAGACTCTTTTTATAGTCATCAAATTCTGTAATGTTCAATGATGAAATTAGATGGCCTTGTAATCAGGTTTTCTATTATAAATTAATGATGAATGAAATTTAATTTTGCAATTTAAAATATATATAATACATACTTTTGGATTTATTTCCGTATAATTTAAGGTCCCATTCATCTGCAGTCTTGAAATCTGCTCGAGGTGGCTTGGCTGGTATGTTAGCAACAGTATGTCTTCTCAGTGATTCACCATGGTTATCATTTTCAAAACTTTCAGACTTAACTTTTATATTACTATTATTATTCGTTTGGATTTGGGTTTGATTTAAAGAACTACCTGAACTCTTATGCGATAAATCATCAAACTGTAAAAAAAAAAGATAAGCATACTGTACATACCGGGTTGTTCAATAAGTTTTATCGTTCGATAAAAGATGGCGCTATTAGGTTCGTCGCTTTATTTTTATAAAAACTGTACTATTTTTTTGTGTACACCTACGAAGTTTTCTCATTTTATATTTCCTCATTTGTATATTTACAGACGTTCAAAGTTGACGTGTAACTATTTATTTTTCAATGGAAAAAATTTGATATCGTGCAGTGATAAAATTCTTATCTTCGGAATGTGTAGCACCAACACAAATTCATGAACGATTGTTAAAAATGTATAAAGACTCTTCACCTTCAATTAGAACGTGGTTGTGCTTGAAGAAGATGCACCTAAAGGACTCCATGAAGTGCATCAGCACCAGAAATCGAAGTAAAAATATAGGATATGGTTTTGGAAGATCGTCGATTAACCGAGAGAAATTTAGTAGAAGCCTTGGGCATCTCATTAGACAGTGTGGAACAAAAACACATTCGAATGCGACTTTCTCAGCAACATTTGAAGCGTTTTAGAAATAATAAAAACGTGCGTCGTTTCATTACTATGGATGAGACTTGACTTGGGTCTATCACCATGATCCTCAATCAAAACAAGAGGCTAAGGAGTGGTGTGAACCCGGTACTTCGGCTCCGAAGCGAGTTAAGGTCCAGAAATCGGTCAAACGGGTGTTAGCTTCAGTTTTTTAGGGTGTAAAAAGAATTTTAATATCTCCTACCTGGTAAAACAATAAAATCAGATTATTATTGTATATTCGCACTAAAACTGCAACAGACAGTAGCAGTACTTGAGCCCTGAAGATGTCCCATACGAGTGGGTACGAAACGTCGGCAGTTATACAGTGACGCGATTCCAGTCCGGAAGCCCAGAAGAAGATAGTAATAAGTGCACGTTTGGATGTATGTTTACAAACAAGAATAAACTGGTGGGAAGCGAGTCTCTACTATCAACATAATTTTTCGGAAAACCTCAGTAGCGGTATTTTAACAATATTGGGAGAAATCATAAAAAAATGACTTAGTAGTACTCCAATATCGTTGGTATATATATGTTGAAAAAAACTTAAATGACCTAACTCATTGGTTTCATTTCGCGCCTTACGTCTCATCAAAAATTCTTCGTATGTAATGTGTGTATGTGGTCTATTTTTTACAGGATATTTTATACGTTAATACGGGATTTCGAACAACTACTGATCGGGCATATAACAAGTTAAGATTTTAAATTGTTTTCCGCATTACATAGATGATGAGGACGATACAGAAAATAATAAAAATATAAACTGACCGTGAATTCGTCATCTTCACTAACAACTCCTGGATCGGCATCTTCCAGGGTTTGTCTGCTTCTTGGCTCTGATATATTAGATCTATGTTTTAAACTACCAACACTTCCTACAGAAGAACTGTCGTCGTCATCTTTCTTCTTACTTTTCAGGTGCATCTTGGAACCAATCGATTTTGCAAATTTCTTAATTCCCTTACGTTTCTCAATACTTCCAATGCTCAATAAACTACCACCGACCGACTGAGCTACATGTGATAATTGCCCGATGGAAGACTTGTGTTTTTCTTTTTTACTCAAATCATTTAAACTACCAGATTTAACAGTAAATCCTATCTTTACCTCCAACTGACCTCTTTCTTTGTTTTTTGATTCTTGACCTTGATAGGGAGACAAAATAATTTGACAGTCAATACAAACAAAATGCTATGGATTTTATTTACAATTTGTTAGTAAATATCGACAGGTGTTTGTTAAAAAGAAAGTCAAGGTCAAACACTGATTATAATAGTAAATACAAATAAGATTATATAATCTTTATATAATTGGAAATGTAAATAAGCTTAAGAACTGTATAAGTATATAATATTAAGTAAAGTGCCATTAAAGTGGCTACCAATAACAAAAATCTATTTTCATTGTGTTAATATGATCGGAATTTTGTTATAGAAAAAAAAACTATCTAAGGAAGTGAAACAGGAAACGATGATTATTGAAAATAAATGCTTAATTTATCGCTATTATGCGAAAAGATCTGCAATTTCCGTCTGGGTTTCTCATTCAAAAGAAATTTATTTGTTAAACGTACTTTGATTCATAAATATTTAACGTGAATCATCAATATATTCTTAAGATATTCTGACTAAAAATATTTCGACTAAATAAGAAGTATAGAGGATACCAAACTTTTCTAGAACAGACAACATTTGATCTTACCAATCTTGTGTACATATGAAAATTAATGCAACAATTAACATGCAACGGCGGCATAACTATTAAATTACGAAATATAAAAGGAATCCTACTTATTTGAAGTATACAATTGCATTTTTAATTATAAATAAAATAGGTGATGTGTAATTAGAAATGAGTAATAAAAATTATTGCTATTGCACAGCTAATTAGGGATATTAATAAATTAGGACAGTGTTATTAAATTTATGCATTAGAGCTACTAAACGGACAAAATGAATATAGATTTTACAGTAGTTGTGAAGGAATTTAAAATAGTTTAACATCTAACTTACATGTTTATTCATGAGTGACATAATTTCACAAAAAATTTGAAACATACTGCAAAAGTGAAAACATGAAATATGTTTATAATTGTAAAGATCTAATTTTAAAATTGCACACTCATACATATGAAGATGTAATGTAAGGAATTTGTGGATGTAATGCTCAAGACCTTGATGAATTCATTGTTATGCATTCCAATCTCTTTGCTAATTATGAATTCCAATACTTTTTTAAATGAGAAATTAAACAATAAAAGTACATGAAATACCTGGTTTGCTTTGAAGTGGATACCATCTATTTTTAGGTCTTTCATATACATCTAGTGTATTCAATGGAATTGCAACTCTTCCTAGAAATTCATCAACCCCGAGAAAATTTCTATGCAACACTGTTAATATTATTTCAGCTGTATTTCCTTGATCAGGAATTGGCCTATTATTTAGAATATAGTAAATAATTGTAAATACTAAATACACAGATTTGAACTTACAATTCGCATTCCTCATACCATTCCACAAAAGCTTCTGCTTTTTCCTTTACGGAGGTTTGGAATTTTGTTTTTCCCAAACCAATAGTAACAAAGCAATCATTTGTATTATTTTTTCCTTTTGTTAATAATTCAGAAGCTTTCTGAACTAAAAAAAAAAAACCAGGATACGATTACAGAGGTCAACAATATATGTTAAGCCAAATGTCAAATAGTAATTAACACCAATTAACATTTTAAATTATATAACGAACATACCTGTTACTTGGACATGTGTGGGCATCCACATTTTTTACAATTATATTTTGTTTACAATATCTTAATATCACTTTATGACACAGAATGATTCAGTCTTTGTGATAAGGAATACAAATTCGTTTACGTAAAAACAATTTTTTAATCTAATTGTAACATTTCTCAAGAACAACTTTTACATTTCACACGATACACAATTCCGTTATTTGCAGTCAACGCATTTAAATAAATATTATTAAGTAGTTCACAACCATAGGTCACAACAGTAAAGAAATCAACCAAGTAATAATAGAATACGATATGTTTATGACCATTTTTCATCTTTGTTTCTCGGATGCTATCTTTTTTTCTAATATTGACGTTTGAAGTGTATGTATGAATAATGCACAATATTGGCGATATCTTTCATTCGGCAACAATATTCATGATAAAATAGTACATATAATATTACGCATTATAATTTGTTTTACGATAAACATTCAGTAAATATAGACTGAAAAAATAATTTATACTTTTAATGGTATTTGTTATAAAGCTGTAAGTTTTAAAATGCCTTATTTATATAATTATACTAAGGGCTTAATAATAATTATCAAAAACAATTGTATGTCTAATATATACCAAACATGTTTGTTTCAACTAACTTTTTAAGTTATATCTTCCTTAATGCCTTTCAGTAATGCTTTATTATTAAATATTTTTTTAATCTAAAATAATAAGTTTAAAACACATTGTAACAATATATAAATATAACATAGATAAATATATATGAAGTAAATTTTACTAAATGCATTCCCAGTAAATTGACAAGGCAATACCAGTATATTATCAATGTGGAGTGCAAGAACCTTTCGTTGTTGTATATTTTGAAAATATTACATTCTAATATTGGCCATTTTCTAATTTTAAGAGAGTAAAGCTAAGAAGTGAAAAATATAACGAAAGAAACAATATGTATTCAGAAGAGGAAGAAGCACAATTGGCTGGATTTTAATAATGAGACAAGTTATCAAAAAAATTATTGACGCAGAACACATATGTATTATAATACATATATGCTCTTTCCTAGTCTATAGACTAGGAAAATGCATTTGGTAAGAGAAGTCATATGAAGACGCCTAGAAAAATGAGAAATAAGAAAGCTCTATATATACACAATAAGAGCACGAAATGAAAACTCAAATGTGAGATCACATAATTAAATATGGTGAGAATTCAAAACTGGTTAGGGATTGAAACAAAGCTGTATGCTGAGTCCACTGTTTTCCCTTATGCTAAACATTACCGTAAAAGCAAAAGAACTCAAGAGATTAAAAAACTGTAGGACAAATCATAAACATAGTAGAATGTAAAACTCCTGTTCTTTGTGAATTACATGGTGATGATGGGAAGGACCAAAAAAGAGTTACAGATAAACAAATTAACAGAGAATTTAAGGGAATAAGCATGTATATAAATATAGAATTAAATAGATAGAAAAGATTTAGATCAAGCTAAATATTTCAAATGCTTAGAAGCTATAAGAAAACAAAATGGCAAACAGAGAAATAAATAAAAGAATGGACGAGGTGGGAAAAAAAATTTAGTATGACAAAAAAATGGGTTTTTGGAAACAAAAAACAGTTTCAGAGCGATAACACCAACATTCATATGTACTTGTGAATAACGGACTATCACAGAAAAAGACAGCAGATCAAATGCAGCACAGATGAAATTGTTGAAGATGATACAGAAGAAAGTAAGTCTTGTCTTGTTTTTCTCTATATTTTAGTTGGGGAGAAGCTACCAGGTTCGCTGCTGTTACAGAGGCCCATAATCTTGAGAAGAGAGGTGGCGAAGAGATTTCACCAGGAGGAGGAAGGCCAGGATATTGTAATAAATGAATTTTATAAGAAGCGGAACTAAATAATATTTAAACAGGATGCAGGCTAGGCCTGCACTTACAGTTTAGTTTAGAATAAGGGTCAGATCTGGTGTAGTACTATAGGCGGGGCACCGGATTCTATATTGATTATTGTCATTTTTTTTAAGTTTACCAAATAAAGTGTATCTTAGTTGGTCTAGATAAAAAATGAGACATAAGAAGGCAATTAGAAATAAAAGCTTGAGAGGATATCATTGAAAAAGGACAATTATGATGACTAGGGTATGTACATAATGTTAGAGGGGATACACACAGAAGGTGTTTGAACTCAGATCAGAAGAGGAAGACTTAGAAATTCATGAAGAGGCAAATAAGGGAGGTAACATAAGGCAGAAAAATCTGAAAGACAAGTTATAGAAGGAAGAATCTCAACTCTATCAATAATTAGACAACTAGTGATTTGAAAGACCAGGGAATAAGTAATTATGCGTATCGAATTAATGAACTATTTTAACTAAAAAAAAATTAAAAATTATATACAAGGTCTAATAATAGAAAAAAATTTCTATGTTCAACCCCTATTGTTCGCCTTAATTGCTATAGACTTTTTTAGTTTTCATTTGCAAAAATAAGATTTATTTTGTAGAATCATATTTGTAGTTTGTGAATACTGCGATATTTCAGTAAGTACATTTTTGAATGCAAGAACTGCTTGCCAAACAAAAGAATGTGCGAGCTGTCCTTTTATAGTTACATTTCTTATATACTATGTGACGAAAAAAAAAGACCAAATGACCTAGTAAGACTCTATTTTCTAAACAAAGTTTTTGCAAAAGTTTATTATCTTGAGAATAATAAATGATAGAAAAGATGGTAATTTTGATGGAGCCTGTGGTTGATTAACTTGATCACTGAAGATTGATATATAACTCCTTGCCAAGTTAATTTTCGTATTTTGTATACGTATTTCGATAACTAAGTTGTCATCATCATCAGATAACTAAACAGTGTCGCACCTGGAAAACTACGACGGAAAATACGCGTACGAAAACAAACTCCGTACGCGATCCGTACCGTTGAGAACCAAAATGTACACTCAGTGTACATTTTGGTTCTTAAGGTAGCTAACATCTTAGAAAAGACTCTGGACGACGAAGATTGCTTGTTCTTAAGGAACATCAAGGTCTGTGGAAAATGTTTTTTTGGCAGAGATAGGCCATAGAATAACAACGTTTTGTATTCGTTCGTTTGAGTTGATTTCCTATAATCCAAGATTAATACTGCTTTTTTACTAGTCGGCACCGTGCCCTTAAATTAGAATGGTGCAATGTTCTGGTAGATTGAGATGAAGAGTAGAACATTGTTTTCAGACGTATGTTCATGTTCGTGGGCCCATGATGTGGTCATAAACGAATTTGACATTGAAGAGGACAGTTTTTGAATTTTTTCGTACAACTTAAGACAGCAATTACTAGAGGATTGACGGTTTGGAGTGGAATTAGCATATTAAGTAGAACTCCTTTAGTATGCCTTCAATGCCATTAAATGCCCAGAAATAAATTTACGAAGTCCTGAAACAATTTGCTTTACCTTTTATCCAAGGGCTAATGATGCCATAGTCCAGTAAGAGATGCTCTTTCCCATGCCGCAGTTGCTACATTATATGATGCCTTACAAGTTATTTATTTATTATCCTTGACACAATAAATATTTGTACAAAATCTGGTTTTAAAATGTGTATACTTTTACTGAGTGATTGGGCTTTTGTCACAGTATAATTTGTTCATGAAATTATCAACTTTATTGTTTTAAGTTGAAGAAATTATATTATTATATTTACTCGTTGTTTAATGTTTACATTATCAATTTTTCAAAAAAATTGTACTTTATTTTAATAAGATTACGTACGAATAGTTTGAATTGTAATTTTCAAGATAAATGGGAAAAGGGCGCACACAAACAAGCTAATACACATCTTTTTCCTCAAGAGTTTATATACAAATATACATGTCATGTAATAGTATGCTTCATTCTGCAAATGTATTTGTTTAAAGTTATTCCACAATTATTAAAATGTTATGACATTTTAATAATTGTGGAATAACTTTGACATAAATTAGACAAACCTTAGTATGCACAGGTTTGTCTAATTTATGCCTTAAAAAAATGTAGAAAGATTAGAAAAAAGGTTTGCAATCATGGTCCATGATGTTTGCAAAATTATGCACTAAAATTTAGAGAAATATTTGAATATATAAAATTTTAAAATATTGAAAGCAAGTTGGATAACTAAATATATACCACTGACGTCAATTAAGTTGCCTATACAAATATTTTGTCTTATTTTATTAATGATGTATATTGGGCTGCCTAACTTCGAGAACCGGGTAAAACGTAAAATAATGCAAACGGATGAAGATATGGAAATTATATTAAATAATAATTAATACAATCTAATTATATTTACTTACTTTTACAAGTTTGAAAACAAACTGCATTAAGCGAAAAGAGAATAGAAATGTTCAATTATACGAGGATGATTAAATAATTATTTGGTATATGTCTACTAGCAAACATTTTTTTCTAAAGAAAAAACCAATATTCTGTCAACAAAATCGATATTAAAATCTATTAATACAAAAGTCTAAACGACTTCGAAGATAATCGTCTTGGTACATTTCTCTTAGTACATCGCCGTATTTGGAAGGTGTACGAAAATGATATTACATCGTACACACTGTATACACTTTCATTATATTAATTATTATCATCTTGATACATTTTTAACAAATTTTTTATGAAACTACATGAGAAACTTTTTATTGACATAAGTTTGGTTGATTATTACATACAGAGCATCTCAAAACTTCCGTAGTGTTCTTCGTATGATCATTGTTAATACAAGAAATGTATACGTATTCTTAAAGTAATATAATAATGTTATGAGAAAAATGATCATGGATGATCATTAATTAAAAATATGTATAAAAGAATATATATATAGTCCGAAAAATAAACTTAAACTTTTGAACTTTAAATTTTATTTTATGGTTTACAATATATAAAATTCTGTTTATTATTTTTACCCATAATTAATGTAGTTGGTAACTATATCTGAAATTCGATGTTTCATAAAAATATGTTCTCTTCTTATAGGTATAAGAAGAAAACATATTTTCTCAATGTACTCCCGTCTTGGTACCTATCACCTGATAGCAAGTGTGTACTTTCCACTTGATATCAGGTGGTAGACAAAAAATAGGTATAACGAAATAGATTTTGTTTCCCGAAATATGTGCAATGTGTAGCAAATATGATATTAACACTACCACGGGTTTGGGCGCATGCAACATTTTGTCAGTTTTATAAGCAATGGAAAACGTTTTGAGGAAATTTATTTATAAATGTATAATTTTCACGTATTAAGATATTCTGATATTAAGTTGAAAAATGAGATAATTAAATAGTTTATATTTTGATAAGACTAGAACTTGTCCCATCGAAACATGAACAATTTGATTTAATTATTGTCTTAGAGATCTGGAGCATTAAATGCACTTATTGTTACCAATTTCTTTCTACATGCTACGCATGCTTTCCTAATAGTTTCTCTTTCCAACTGGTGACAATTTACGAATTTCCCGACTGAGGCGACTCCATAACTCCATAGGAGTGTAATCTGGACTTTGATCATAAATGCTAATTTTAACACCTGTTGAAATTTTTTTTACAATTTTAGTAGTGTGTTTGGCATCGTTATCTTGCTGTAAAACGAATCTCGCCAATCAAATCAATGCCTGTCTGTTGCCAGAACATAATCTTTAATAATTTCTATTTTAATTATTTTTCAATCTGACCGCCTCTAAAGCAGTTCCAGACCGTGATATTTTCATACAATATTCTCCCTTTGCGACAAATTTTGATCCGTCTGACCATAGACTGCCCTTCCATTCTTCTACATGCCACTCCTATACTATGTTATTATACTTAAATAGGGTTTTCTTACTGCTACTTGTTCTGTAAGAGCTGGTTCACGTAAACGCCGTCTAGCAGTCAAAATGCTAATATTTTTTCCAAGCAGACGATCGATATCAAATCTGATCTTCGCCTGTTTGTTAATGTTTACGACTAATTAAATGCCCAGATCCATGTTTTCTTTTTCTGGATTTGAAATGTTTACTTCATGTAAGGCACAAACAGTTCCTTTTTATTTAGCATATGTTAAAAAACACGACGAATTTGAGCAGCAGTAGCGCAAAAACGATAGTAACACTTATACACTGTGACAACTAACCCACAACTTTCTGAAAAATTATTATTTAATCGTCTCCTTTTATAATGCTGTTAAAAAAATTATGCGGAGGTAAACCTGAGAATCATTTTGATTATTTAATGTCATAAAATGCAATTTTAACGTGATTATTCATGTTTTATGTGCTTAATATTTGAAAAATATTTTCTATACATTCTACCGTTTATAAAAATAATAAATTACATATTAAAGGTTTTGTATTACAATACTCTGGTTCGTATGTATATATGTATATTTTGTTGAATAGCGGTTTTTGTGCAATTTGAGAAGTGCATCTGTTAAATTACATTAAATTTATGGGTAACGTACTTAGATCAATAATACAATATTTCTAAGTAACAAATTCATATATAAATATATATGAGAATAAACAAATAAATATCCATTTTGTAGTGATAAAAATAATAGGTGCAACAATTATGAAACTAAATGTTACTAATATTACTAAATAACTAATATTTGGTGGTATGTTACCTATTTTAAAATACAGTGTCCTTCCAGCAAAGAGCCAAACAAAAATTGATATATAGTAACATAGTTTCAGTCATTTACCCTGCACAGCTCCCATAGTTGCACTAAGGAATTCTTGACAAACTTCCAAAATTTCTCGTTTGGATTCAGGTTCGATGATTGTGTAGCCCATGATAAAACCTATGGACTTGAATCCAATTTCTCACACATCTGGAAGTGTGTTTGAAGTATTGACACATTGAATTTTCCAGACTAGTGGTTTCTCTTTTGCCAGGTGGGAACATAACATGATTTTAATATCTTCTTGTAAATATTATTCATCAAGGTTTCTTTTCTTCTCTGGTGAAGACACTGAACCATGAAAAAGTTTCTCTAACCATTATAGGTATAAATCCTTTATATGTGTATGCAATAAAAAGAAATTACAGTTAAGTGATTAATATCTCATCTTATTTATACCCAAAAAAGCATTACGGCGAGCTCAAGAACAATAGTAATTTACACACACACAGAAAATTGAAATTCTGAAAAAAAAATAAAATGTATCTGGTACATGGAAAAAATATATGGTGAGTTTAATTCAATTACCAGGGGTTGTATATATATATATTTGTTAAAAACTAATGTCTACTTACAACTACTGGAACGATATATAAATCAACATGTTAATTACGTTTACTGTATCCATCAATAATCCATCTGCCTTAATATCTTATCTCTTGTATATAATTAATATATTCATTTCACCAGTGTTGATATCTTGATCGTATACAATTGTGTATATTTTAACATCATGTATGTATTATTTTTGAACATTAATATTTTCCAAAATTAACTTCTTAAGGCTTTATAGTATAAAAAATTAATATGGCAATTGTTTTGGTTTTGCCATCCTTTCAAATCCATAAATACCTTCTAATCATATTTCAAACCTATTAAACTAGTGTTTGTACACACAAATTGTTTCTAAAGTAAAAAATCAACTTACTTGCCACTAGAAACAATTAAACATGAGTATACAATTCTCATCTTCCTTTTACATGTTTGTTGCAGTTATTATTAAATATTTAAAACTGTTTAATCCTGTAATAGGCATGCATGAATTTACAATGCAAAGTATGTTTATTAATAGATATTTTGGAAGAATCAAGACATGTTTTCCTAGTATTCTTCAAATTTTTTCAAGCAACTGTAGCAATAAACTGCAAGATAGCAAATTTAAAATTTGTTCTCTAACCATTGAAAAAGACAGTTTTTTTTAGTATATATATACATCTGCCTTTTCTTTTATTTTTATTTGCCTTCCAGATCTACCTTTTTATAAATAACACCTTCCAAAGATAAATTCAATTTTGCACATTGTGATATCTTTTTATATTTTTATGATATACTTCAGTTGTCTGGGAAATCTTCATTTTTTAATTCTTGGAGCTTGTTTCTGGAAATTTGCACATTTTTTTTGTAATGTTGTTTTAATGATTCTACAATAGAACCTATTATAATATTTACTTTATATAACTTTGATGAAATCTGTATGTATGCTTGATGGTTGAATGCTGGGCACTCACCTACTAAGAATCTCATTTGTGGATCATCTAAAAAAAGTGTTTTTTTCTGTAGAAATATGTAGGTTGTTCTATAAATTTACAGTCTAGCTAATATAAATTATTTTATTATTCCCATAAATTACATGATTTATCATATTTTCTATAATACCTGATAAGCTATGTGTTTTAATGTACCAAACATTTGTTCATAATTTAAATTGTCGATCTAATTTTAAAATAGTTTGCAAAGATTTTCCTATTATTTTTACAAATCGAATTTTGAGTAAAGTAGATTTTTTATTATATACTTGGTAAAAAGTTGTTTATTACTGATGCTGGTGAATATCTAAGCAATTCCAATTGTTTTTCGGAGTTAGAAAAACAATGATTGCAGTTTCTTACCTTTGGTAGTAAGATCACAACTTATTTTTTCATCTCCAAAATTATAACCAGATTAAAATTAGTCGCAACCTATGTATATTGTAAAAATATTTTTTTACCCACTACAAAATTTAAATTTGTACTAAATGCTACACAAGATAGAGTATATAGTAATTTAGGTATAATACTAATCTACTATAAACAGGCTAAAAATATTAGAAGAAATAACAACAGATACCTTTAATTTTTGTATATAAAACAAAATAAAGTAGCAAATCAATAAATAATTCAAGATACTAATTTTTTTAAATGTTTAATTTACAGTTTACACATTGACATAATTCCTGTTAAAATTTAGTTTGAAACAGAGGTCTGGTGTCTTATAGGTACACTAGTCAAAGGTAGATGATGCGATAGCATCACTTGGAATATTATCTAAATTTTATTTTTAATACATAAAACTTAATTTTTCAAAAATGTATAATACGTATTTCAGAAATACTATTAAATGTTCAGAAATATGGATTATAACAGTAGTATATTATAATTATAATACACGAAACAGATATCTATAATTTAAGTCTCCTATAAATATTAATTTTCATAATTAAAAATTTACATTGATATAAAGTTTTGTACACACAATTTGCTCTAATATATAGCTAATAAGTCATTAAATATGTACAAACAAACAAAAATGTTTTTATTTCTAAACGTTAATTCAACAATCACAGCATTTATCTTTTATCCTACTATAGAATTGTATATCCCTTTCTTTTTCTAATAGTGATTTTGTGTTAAATGCATTTGGTCCAATTGACAACAGAGTTTTATGGTTTACATTAACCTCTATATTTAACCTAAAATGATACATGACACATTATAAAATAAAATAATTAATAATGTCCTTTTCCAGACAATTAGCTTTTATAATGAAATATCAAAATATTAGTAGAATAAATAATATAAGCAATTCATGTACTTCCAATAGGAATATTCATTTATCTTTGATTAGGCTGCTAGAAAATAAAAGTAAATCTGGCAGTGCAAAAGAAATAGCCTTAAAATCAGATTTTGAAAATATAAAAAATAAAACAAAGAACTCTTATTTGGACATGGTTAAGATATTTATAGGTAGAGACGTTCATAGAAGGGGTCATGTGGAATTTATATATTCAGCATTAAGAAGTATGGAAGAATTTGGTGTTCAAAAAGATTTAGAAGTATATAAAGCACTTATAGATGTATTACCCAAGGGAAAATTTATCCCACAAAATATATTTCAAGCAGAATTTATGCATTATCCGAAGCAACAGCAATGTGCAATAGATTTATTGGAGCAAATGGAAGATAATGGTATATATTTATAAATAGATATTTTGCCATAAATTAATTCAAATTGTAGGTGTATTGCCTGATTCAGAAGTTGAGCAAATGTTACTAAATATATTTGGTAAAAGAGGCTATCCTTTGAGAAAGTTGTGGCGAATTATGTATTGGATGCCAAAATTTAAAAATTTATCTCCTTGGCCAGTACCAAATCCACTACCTAATGATAGCTTTGATTTAGCTCAAATAGCAATATCTCGTATATGTAGTGTGGATATTCAATCTAAAGTCACAATATACCAAGTATGTTTTTAAATTTTAAATTTTGTCATATTATAACATTTTCTTGAAGTCTGCTGATATTCCTGATGCCGTTGAAGATACATGGATTGTAAGCGGACAAAGTCCTGTACAGAGGAAATTGCTTCATGAGCACAAACAAGATGAACCTATTTATGTTGAAGGATCTTATAGAATTTGGTTAAGAAACAAATCAGTTAATTATTTCATTTTAAGAACTAACCCTAAACCTTTACCACAAGAAAACGAAGACACCGATGGTGTGTTATTAAATAGAGAGAATTATTATTTAAGTAGCCTACTCTGCATGTTATAGACTATAGACTTTTTTTAAATTTCAGATGTTAGCAGAATAAATGTTTCTATACTTAAATTTAATGTACCTAAAAAGTCTATAGCAAATTTAATCAGTGTTCACGAGCAGGATGATGGTGTTATATTAGCTGTCTGTGCTACTGGAACATCAACCAAGGACTCGTTATTGTCATGGATAAGGCATTTAGAGAAAGATGGAAATTCTAAACTTGCCACTGTTCCTATTGTTTTCACTTTAAAAACTGCTGAAAAGGAGCTTGCTGTTACAACAGAGTCAGTAGAAGAAAAGACAGAAATTGAAGATAAATAATTTTTTTCCTTAATTTATTTTCGTGTTAACAAATGTTCATTGTTTGAAATAAATCGTTTTCATAAATAATTGCCAGTGTTTATCAGTAATATGTAGTAGTACTTTCAAAAGAAAAAACTTTTAACTATTCCTTTTAATGATAATAAAAAAAATATGATTTAAAAATAAATATTCTTAAACGTCAAATGTAATTTTTCTAGGAAATTTATTCGTCTTTTACTTTATATATTTTTAACAGTGAAGTAATTTCATTAATTCTTGTTAGGAAATATACAAATTCTGAACCGGTAGATACAGCGTGTTTCAAAAAGAATATACGTATTACAAAGTATTATTTTGTCTAACTATCGATCGGCTCGGCTATCGGAGAAACGAACACAGTCTAGTTTATTTAATAGCCGTTAGATGTCAGTTGTCTTCTGTTTTTCTTGGTAACCGTCATATGTTTAAAAATGGCTACTCCGCAGCAGAAATCATTTTGTGTTCCCGAGTTTGCGAAGTGCAAAGACGTTTCAGGTTGAGCTACCAAATTGATCCTCCGAATGGGTGGAACATTCGCAGATGGTATCGACAGTTTGTAGATACAACGTAATCCTTTAAAGCCAACTCGTCGTGCCTGTCGGGAGTTACAACTGTCTGCAACAACAATTCGGCGTGTTTTGAAACGTCGTTTGGTTATGAAGCCGTACAAGTTACAGTTGTTACAAGCTCGGCGTTCTGATGACAAACGGAAACGTGCGGCATTTTGTAACGAGATTCATGATGCTATTAACAATGATACCACTTTCGCACAACGCATCGTGTTCAGTGATGAAGCGCTTTTCTATATTAGTAGTCTGGTAATCAAACACAATGTTCGAATTTGGGGTCTACAGACCCCACATGCAGGCATTGAACATGTACGAGATTCGCCCAAAATCAATGTGTTTTGTGCGATATCCCGATCATCCCTTTACGGCCCGTTCTTCTTTGATGGAAATACGGTTAACAGTCAGCAGTATTTTGCTATGTTGCAAAACTGGTTGTTTCCGAGGCTGCACGAGAACAACTTAATTTTTCAACAAGACGAGGCACCCCCTCTCTGGAGTCGCCAAGTGCATGAATATCTGAATGAAACTCTAACGAACCGTTGGATTGGTCGTCAAGGAGCTGGCGACTTAGCATGTTTCAGCTGGACTCCACGGTCACCAGATTTGACACCCTGTGACTTCTTCCTCTGGGGTTTCGTTAAAGACAACGTTTATGTACCACCACTCCCACAGAACCTGGAAGAGTTGAAGAACCGAATTCTTGGTAACTGTCATATGTTTAAAATGGTTACTCCGCAGCAGAAATCATTTTGTTTTCGAGTTTGCGAAGTACAATTCCGTGATTACAGAGCAAAGACGTTTCAGGTTGTGCTACCAAATTGATCCTCCGAATGGGTGGAACATTCGCAGATGATATTGACAGTTTGTAGATACAACGTAATCCTTTAAAGCCAACTCGTCGTGCCTGTCGGGAGTTACAACTGTCTGCAACAACAATTCGGCGTGTTTTGAAACGTCGTTTGGTTATGAAGCCGTACAAGTTACAGTTGTTACAAGCTCGGCGTTCTGATGACAAACGGAAACGTGCGGCATTTTGTAACGAGATTCATGATGCTATTAACAATGATACCACTTTCGCACAACGCATCGTGTTCAGTGATGAAGCGCTTTTCTATATTAGTAGTCTGGTAATCAAACACAATGTTCGAATTTGGGGTCTACAGACCCACATGCAGGCATTGAACATGTACGAGATTCGCCCAAAATCAATGTGTTTTGTGCGATATCCCGATCATCCCTTTACGGCCCGTTCTTCTTTGATGGAAATACGGTTAACAGTCAGCAGTATTTTGCTATGTTGCAAAACTGGTTGTTTCCGAGGCTGCACGAGAACAACTTAATTTTTCAACAAGACGAGGCACCCCCTCTCTGGAGTCGCCAAGTGCATCAATATCTGAATGAAACTCTAACGAACCGTTGGATTGGTCGTCAAGGAGCTGGCGACTTAGCATGTTTCAGCTGGACTCCACGGTCACCAGATTTGACACCCTGTGACTTCTTCCTCTGGGGTTTCGTTAAAGACAACGTTTATGTACCACCACTCCCACAGAACCTGGAAGAGTTGAAGAACCGAATTCTTGGTAACCGTCATATGTTTAAAATGGTTACTCCGCAGCAGAAATCATTTTGTTTTCGAGTTTGCGAAGTATAATTCCGTGATTACAGAGCAAAGACGTTTCAGGTTGTGCTACCAAATTGATCCTCCGAATGGGTGGAACATTCGCAGATGATATTGACAGTTTGTAGATACAGCATGTGTATGTAAAGGAAAGAGTCCTGGCCGCCCTCGTGTTTCTGAAGAAAATATTGTACGAATTCAAACTGCTTTCCAACGTAATCCTTCAAAATCAACTCGTCGTGCCAGTCGGGAGCTATAACTGCTTATAACAACAATTTGACGTGTTTTGAGACGTCGGTTGGTTATGAAGCCCGTACAAGTTACAGTTGTTACAAGCTCGGCGTCCTGATGACAAACGGAAACGTGTGGCATTTTGTAACGAGATTCATGATGCTATTAACAATGATAACACTTTCGCACAACCCATCGTGTTCAGTGATGAAGCGACTTTCTATGTTAGTAGTCTGGTAAACAAACACAATGTTCGAATTTGGGGTCTACAGAACGCACATGCAGCCATTGAACATGTACGAGATTCGCCTAAAATCAATGTGTTTTGCGCGATGTCCCGACCATCTGTTCACGGCCCATTCTTCTTTGATGGAAACACGGTTAACGTTCAGCAGTATCCCACTACGTTGCAAAACTGGTTGTTTCCGAGGCTGCACGAGAACAACATCATTTTTCAACAAGACGAGGCACCCCCTCTCTGGAGTCGCCAAGTGCATGAATATCTGAATGAAACTCTACCGAACCGTTGGATTGGTCGCCAAGGAGCTGGCGACTTGGCCTGTCTCAGCTGGGCTGCACAGTTACTGGATTTGGCACCCTGTGACTTCTTCCTGTGGGGTTTCGTTAAAGACAACGTATATGTACCACCACTCCCACAGAACCTGGAAGAGTTGAAGAACTGGATCCGTACTGCCACAACATCTGTGACGAAGGACTTGTTTGCCTGAGTATGGGAGGAATTTGAGTATCGATGTGATATTGTTCGTGTTGCCGATGGAGGACATATTGAACATCTGTAATCTGAACTTGAGAGGTTCCTAAATATGTGTGTAAAATTTCATATTCGTATGTCTTAAAGTTTACTAAATATATGCATTCGAAATACGTATATTCTTTTTGAAACACCCTGTATATTTTTTCATGAATTGGCACAAAACACACACCTAAGTATTGTAAGTTGCCTATCTATAGAAATCCCAGCGGATCTGTATTGCTGGTTGTAGAACTATTAATAATATTGCTGTCGAAATCGCAACCGTTCTAAAAATGTCAACGCATTTAAAGTTTTAATAATAATGTAAAATTAAGTGTTTTGTGAGAAATGGCAACTCAAAAGCCCGGGGAGTGGGCAAATACTTTGATTGCACGATTTGAGGAGCAGGTTTGTTTCGTTAATTAATCTTTAATTCTATATATAATTTTATTCAGAATAACATCCCACCTTATAATCAATATATACACATATCAATGTATACATTCATCTACATCTAATTATTCAAGCTATCGATAATCTAACATATAGACAATGAAGAAATTATCTCATATTTATATTCCTTAATATATTTTCTAATAGAATGTTATACTTTTTACTCAGTTACCTTGTCGAATTGGATCACAAAACACTCATTCACGTATAAATGAAGAAGAAAATAAAAATTGCATCGTTCAAATATCCAGATATCGGTTTGCGTTAGTCCTTGATGGTTTTGTAAGGGTTTTGAAACATATACACGAATTGGTAAGCTATAGATTCAAAACAATGTCAATAATATACAGTAATTATTTTTAAATTAAAAAGACTACGATAGGTGTACTCTTTTAAGAATTATTTATGGGTAACTAAAGTGTACTTTTTCCAATTAAGTAAATAAAAATAAGCATATGTAGTGTAACCAGGTTTTTTGATTTTATTTAATTAGACATAATGAATAATTTTTAGTATCAATCTGGTTCACTTGGAAGTGCACGTCAGCATGCTGCTGAAGTAGACAAAAATTACTATGATAGTTTACTTATAATTCTGGAGACCTTAGAAAGATGTTTCAGCATACAACCAAAAGACTCAATATCTTTAACAATGGAGGAAAACCAAAATCTAAAATCATTGTTGAAGGAAATTTGTACTTTTTTAGGTATTTTATTAATGAGATACTATCTTC
>JAVIWB010002789.1:0-36721 GCA_031893035.1 Dermolepida albohirtum | reverse complement strand
TAATTGTCTGTATGACCTTCACTATGGTTAGTGATGATGTTTGTCGCCATTCTGTTGACTGTCATTTGGATTCAGGAGTCATGTGAGACATCCAAATCTCATCACCTATAACGACGTGGTCCCAAAATTCATCACAATGGTGTAGAAAACTGGCATTGAACCCGGTGGAAAATCAGTTGATAAGTTTGAAATCGTGTAACATCGGTCCTCTCAAATTTTGTTGTCCACATCACGAACCAAAAAACCATCACGCCCATTAATCTGTCCGTCCTTAAACGCCCGCGAAGTTTGCTATCACTCATAGCATAATTATCGTACACTTCACAAATTTTAGGGTGAATTTCCGCTGCTACCAAGTTTCTTGCACTCAAGAATCGAATTACAGATCGTATCTCACAATCAGCAGTTGAATCAATTTTCTTAAAGAAATGAGCGTCTAAAGCTCGCACACGGTCGCTCGTTCACAAATGTAGGTTATTTAAAAAATAACCCTCTTATACTTTACTCGAAATCAAAACAAAATTTAATTTTAAAGATAATATAATTGTAGATTTTCCTTTACATAAAACCGTTTCCTTCAAAATAGTTAAACAATGAAATACTGAAATATTAGGAATTGAAAAATTTTATTAGTGAAAAATCTTTTGAAAAATTATGTACACCTGTAAACGAATTATTTAATGTTAAATGTGCAATCTTAACAATAAATTAAAATAGATGTGTAATGGATATCATAAAATATTCACCGTCATTGGTCAAGCTGTTTGCAATTAAACCATATTTATTGACAACTCTAAGTAATTGAAATTTTGCGATAACTGGAACAGCAAAAAGCGTTTCCTTCTCCTCGAGTGAGTTGTTAGCACACGCGTATAATAAGACACAGTGAATTAATAAAAGTGAGTATATGAATTACGAGAGATAATTACAAATAAGCACACGTGAAGGAACGGCGTGTTTACTATTACCATTTAAATTTTCCTGTTGGCTGCTTGCAATTCGCATCTAATGTACTGCAATAGAATTAATAAATCAGATAGCTATACTGCACGCACGGCAAAAGAAAATTATACATAAAAACGTTTTAATATGTCATATTCACAGTATTATTTGCTCTATTTGGCTTTACGACATATCTCTATAACCTGCATAATTCTAGACAAGTACAAATGACGCGATTATTTTTCTACTAACAGAAGAATTTCACGATTTTTTTCTTAAATAAAATTTCTAAAATAGATAGGCTTTCCATATACGATTGAAAATATAAATATCTATTATATATTTGTGCAAATTGTAAGTTAAGTAAGTTTTTATTTACATCTCAAGAAGTGACAGCTTGAAATTATTCACAATCTCTTCATCATTACTATACTTTCAAATCTAACTAGAGCAGATATCAACACTTTAAATGTAATTATTTACTTAGTGGTGGAATGTTTCATTGTATTTCTTATTTTAATGCAACTTTTGTCAAATATCCCTACCATAATTTCAATTTATTCTCCAGTCTGCATTTTGTATGCAAGCAATAAAGCAAATTAAAATTTATTGTCGTTGGCAAAATTTTTAAACAAACTCTATTTGAAGGAATAAGTACAGTGTGTTATAATTCATAAACTATTTATATGTTCATATGAAAATATTTAAGTACTACATTCAAACATTTTAATACTTAATGTACATATATCAACTTGCTGGTTTACCAACTACTCGAACACAGCACAGCAGGAATTTCTTTAAAAAAAAAATAATTGTTGCAAATTTAAAACCTCAGAATAGATTCGATAAATACTGTTACACAAATAAAAATCCAAATGCATGTGTCAAATCTAGAAATAGAAAACAAACCAAGAGCTACGTACAATATTACGTCGCCGTCAGAACGACAACTAATTTCTGAATTACATGTAAATCCAAGAGTGACTTTATTAAGCTGTGTATTTCCATTTACTTGATTACGTAATTACTAACTCTTGATTTACGTTTCATTATTTTTAGAGTTTTTGAATTTTAAGTTTATTATTTATTTATTTTAGTTATTATTTCATTACATAACTAAAAATAAACTGTTATTCATAACATTTAGTAACTACATTTTCTAGTGCTAAGAAATTTTCTTTTATAATAGTTCATAAACTGTATAATATATACCGATTTTACCTTAAAGTTTCCTTCTTTTTCGCTAAACTCTGGTACCATGTTTGTATGTACAGATCAATCACTACAACTCGTTGCATGCAACTCGTCATATTCTCGAATAAAAGATACTATTTAACAGTAGAAATTTTTCGTGTACATACATTAGCTGTTATTAATTTCTTTATTTTACTGATAATGTCAAACAAACAAATTGTTTTTCCTTCTAATTATACATATAATACATTGTTAAACAAAATATAGTAACATTAGTTATTGCAGAAGAACAATTAAAACAACTAAAACTGTACTCGTTACAAAACCTCATGATAGCTTTTATAATCAATTTAATGAAACAATAAAAATAAATTTAAGACACAAACAACCCAAAAATTTAATAAAGTATACTATTTGAGAGTGTATATATATATATATATATATACCTAGTCCAGCCATAAGTATTGATACAAGTGTAAACGCACCTTTTTGCAGATGATAACTTGAAAGCACAAAAAATTTATGTTGGCAGTTCTGACATTTGATATATGCTTTACAAAAGTGCCGAACAACTTCACTATAGCGTGAGTCGTCATTATGGAATGGTCGGATAAAGAGAGCCGTATTGCGGTTATTGCACTTCATAAGTGTGGAATAGAAAGAGCCCGTATTTTCGATTTATTGAAACCGTTAAATATTACGCGTGTGTTTGTGTATCGTACTGTTAAGTTATTCATTGATACTGGAAATGTAATCGACCGTAAAAGATCTGGCAGGACTCGCATAGTTCGTACATCACAGGCCATCAGTGCTGTGAGGTCCCGCATCAATCGACATCCTCTCCGCAAACAGAAAATCATGGCTCGTGAAATGTGTATTGCTCCGAGAACCATGAGCCGTATCATTAAACAAGACCTAGGACTTGGAGCTTTCAAGCGACAAACAGGACAGCGCCTTAACGTTGAATTAAAAAAGAATAGGAAGAAAAAATGCAGACACCTGATATCGTTGTACGGCAAAGAGCGTTGCAAAAAAATTCTGTTTTCTGATGTAAAAATTTTTATCTTGGAAGAAACTTTTAACAAGCAGAATGAAAGGGTGTACGCACGGTCCTCCAAGGAAGCCAGTGAAGTGGTGCTAAGGATTCAGCGAGGTCATTTTCCTGCTTCAGTGATGGTTTGGTGGGGAGTATCCTATGACGGTGTCACTTCCTTGCATTTTTGTGAAAAAGGGGTTAAAACAGCGGCCAAAAACTATCAACGAGACATTTTAAGCAATTTAGTGGAGCCCCTGAACCACACCATGTTCCAAAACCAACCATGGATATTCCAACAAGACTCTGCGCCCGCTCACAAGGCCAAAACAACTCAGCAATGGCTTGAAAATCATGTACCTGAGTTTATTAGTACTGACTATTGGCCGTCAGCAAGCCCAGACCTAAATCCGCCGACTACAAACTGTGGCCAATATTAGAGGGCATGGTCTGTAGAAGACCCCATCGCAACCTGGAATCATTGAAGCAAGCGTTAACAGAAGCAGTCGACAATTTTCCCATGGATATCGTCCGTACAGCGATTGATGAGTGGCCCTGCAGACTTCGGCGTTGTATTAAGGCAAATGGCGGCCATTTCGAGTAATTTGCATTGTATTTTGTAGCTTAGTATTGCCAAAATAAACTATCAAAAAATAATTTAAATCCAACTTGCAGTTTTCTTTTTGTACTTAAAAGCCTTTATATCAGTATTTATGGCAGGACTAAGTATATAGGGTTGTCAAAAATAGATATTTATAAAAAAAGATAAATTACTATATATTGACCGTTTTCTATTCTTTAACTCGAATATTACACGACAAAGAAAGTTTTCAAGAGAACAACAAAACTGACTGCGAAGTCCAGTTCGTATCAAATATTTAATTATTTTTTAGACCATCAAACATGTGTCTTGTTTCCCATTCTACACACTTTAATCAATTCGTTCAAAAATACACCTAAAATCTTATAACACAGAGCATAGTCTTCCACTGATAAGTGGTTCTTTTCGATCGTGTTTGAGGGGAATTGTTTTCGCACAACACTGTTGTAAGCAGTCCACTTCCCATTATCGTTGATTAATCTCTTCAAGATTCTTTTCCATGCGTTTAGGGAATATGTCGCAAGTGTTTGTACGCATCAAGTAGATTCCTTCAAGTCCATAAGGAATGTCGATATCTACCTCATTTTGTCGTTATCGACCTCGATGGACCTCTCTGAGGAACAACGTTAAGATTCGAATCACCAGCACGGAATTTCATGAATCATCTTAGACATTGCCGTTCTTGTAGATCACTAGCATTGCCTGCAAGACCAAAGAAAGTCCATTGTTTCAAGATGATCTATAAATAAATTTTAAAGCTATGGATGGAACAGAAGCATATATTCAACTGAAGTGTTGTTTAAACTCTGTAATACTTCACAATCGGACATTACTTATGTACGTTGGAGGATTTTTAGTGAAACCGATAGAGAAAATCTTTGTAGTGTGTAGGAGCTATTGATTGCACCACATAATAATATATTTTTTAAATGAAAAAATTTTTTTCTTTTCATATAACGTGCAAATTATATGAAATGTTAATTTGTTAATTCGAAGTATTATTGGCCATAAATAATGTGGTAAAGTAAATTATTTAAAAATTTCTTCTATTATTTTCATAAATAAAAAGTTTCAAATATAAATAAAAAGAAACTATATATATTTTATTATAGAAAAATGCATAAATATACAAGTTAAAATATAATTACATTTATATTTTTAAGATTATACATTTCGCATATTTTATTTATTTCTTTATTATATTCTCAGTAAGCTTTTCGTAATCAACTTTTTCTTAATATCTCTCAACGACCTTCTATTCTCAGAATTTTCTCGAAAAAGAATTATTGTTATTTACAGTCTTATTTATTTCCAATACTAATACATACATCTTATTTAAACTTCTTATTTGTAATGTACAACCATTACTTCTATATGTTGCCGTAATAAGCTCTGCAAGTTTTTACTATATTTGTGTTTTTCAGGGGACGTACACCAATTTTGAGAATAAAAACTACGTTACGAGGTAATATTCTCAAACAGAATAATATTTTTAAGTTCAAGACACTTTTTATGAACATTTTAAGGGCTAAGCTGGGATTCTTTTAATCAACAAGGCTTAGGTAGATAAATTATGCGCTACATCTAAATAAATAAAACGATTAAACACAACCTATAAACTATAATTTAAGATTTTAACAAGATTAAAGAACTACAATTATGAAAAGAAACTGAGAATTATTCATGTCTTTGAAACATGTAGAAAGAAGAATACATATACATATTTGCGAAGAAAATTATGTAGTTGTAGTGTAAATTTGATATTAAAAGTGATATCTGATCTTTTTTAAGAACATTTAGACGTCTAAAATAAATATCTCAGTTTTCAAAAATTTTACTAATTCAAAATTTACTTATATCCAAAGAAATTCGTATTTGAATGTGAAATTAAATCAAATTACCTAGATATTCTCACTCGTCACAATCACGGTCATCCTTGACTTATTCATATGACTTATGATTCTATATAATTATAACAAAGTATAATATTAATTTCAAAAACATAACAATTATAATCCAAAATATTTAATGTTGATTTCCTATTTGTGTCTTTTAAAATAAAATAACAATATGAGCTTTGAAAGGCAGACGAATTCTCTCTTTACTGACAGTATTTCTGTCTTATTTATCCCGCGCCACATCTATTCGGACATATATGCATACTGTCAGAGCCAAAAGACTAGGTTAGCTTATTTTTCATTAACCATATCACCAATAATTTGTTTACTTTTTAAAGCGTTCCAAATTAATTTCCTTTTAATTTTTTGAAATTTAATTTACTTCATCTAGAATTGAACTTTATATTAGATTTTTACTTTTCTATATTTTTAAATAAAATTCTTAATTCGCTTAAGTCATCTGTTTGACATTTTTCTCACCATGTTTAGAATCATATTTCTAAGAATATTTAGCGATTCACGCAATACGATCTATATTGATTCTTTAACCTCTACTATAGTTACATTTTATTTATAAACAAATTCATTATTTGCAAAATTATAAAGAGATTGAATGTTAATGGTTTTACATTTCCCGTTAACGCTATATAGCATTCTTTAGATATATCATATTTCTTACTGCTTTGTCGATTTCATACGTATATTTCATGATGTTTTGTTTTTCGGAATATAATTATTTTTAAACTGTCCAAACATATCCAAATTGGTTCTAAGGGATCCAAACTATCATGAAATTACTAAAATGCACTGGTATAACTTCATATTTTTGATTCAATTCGTATTACAGTATGTACATTTTAAAAAATGGCCTACTAGCTTTAACAACCATAAACAAGTGAAAGTGTTTTTGTTAATTTTTGTTCTTTAATTGAGTTATAGAATATAAATCTCAGGTATACAAAAACATGTCACTGCACTGATTATATTCGAAGCAAAGTGATCGAAATATTATTATAACTACATATCCTTTCTAAAATCAAACTAAACTTTTCTGTAATATAATGTACGTTTCTATATATATAAATTAAACGTTATCACTAAGATTTTAAACATTTTATATAGTACATTAACGTATATGTATAAGTACATAATAACTGATTTTAATTGTTGACAATATTTTCTTCATATTTGAACGTTGTTGCATATTGTCTGATTATTTATTATTTCTATATAAAAAATGTCTAAAATACACAGCAATATGTAGTATATGTACATATGTAACTCAATTAGTTTTCGGTTTAACGAGTCCATATCTGAAGTCCATTTTACTGTGAAATAATTGTACGGTATTACTGGCAATAAAATATCAAACTAGTTCGGCTTTAGACATTGCTAGTACATGCACTTTAAACCCGTAATTATACAACAAATAAATTTGAAAATATCAAAATGTAGAAGTCGAATTTGTAAATATTAGATAATAAATTATACTAAATTTTGAAATGATTTTATAACATTACTATTTCAATGCACTTCTGGCAAATAATGAAAAGGGAAATCTCGTGTGTTTTAATAATCTCTTACACTTATTGTTGCTAAAATGTAAATGTATATTTTTCAACGTGTTGCATAGATATAAAAGGTGTCCCAAAATTAACGCAAGATTTGAATTAAATAGAAAACACAGTTTTTAGTCTTTTGATTGTTATTTTTTTATTGAATCATAAAGTACATAGAATAGGGTTATTTATGGAATAACACATCGGGCAAATGGCCTCCACGGCTTTGCATGCACATACGCACTCATTTGTCGAAATTTTCCATGACCATTATGCATAAATGTGGCTGAATTTCGTTGATGCAGCTTTGAATCTCCTCCTTTAATGCACGGGTGGTTGTGGGCTTGTTGACATAAACCTGTGATTTCAAATAACCCCATATAAAGAAATCTAACGGTGTTAAATCACACGATTTAGGGGGCAAATTCTGATCACCGAAACGAGAGAGTACACGGCCTGGAAATGTCTCATGCAGTAATCGAATTGTTTCACGGGCTGTATGGCATGTGGCACCGTCTTGTTGAAACCACAATTTGGCCACATCAATATCATCCAATTTGGGTAGAAAGATCTGTGTTATCATGTCGCGATATCGAGCATCAGTAACAGTCACTGCTCATTTTCAAAAAAGTATGGTCCAATTAGGCCTCCAGCCCAAAATCCACAGCAAACAGTGACACGTTGTGGATGCATTTGTTTTTCGACAATCACATGCGGGTTCTCAGAACCCCAAAAGCGGCAATTTTGGCGATTAACAAAACTATCAAGGTGAGAATGTGCTTCATCGCTAAAGATAATTTTACTCGGAAAATCAGCATCCACTTGTTGATATTCAATAATCCATTCAACAAACTCTCTTCGCTGTGCTGTGAATTTTGTAAGCATGGAGACATAGACCTTTAGTGAGTATACGCTGTAGAGAGCTTCTTGAAATGTGCAATTCTTGTCCACGCCGCCGAATTGAGGTTCCTGGATTGTCACCGACACTCTCACGCACTGCTTCGATAATAACATTTGAATGGCTTGTTTTGGACGACCAGTGTATTTGGCGTCTCCAACAGATCCAGTCTCCCTGAATTTTTCAATTAATCTCTTCACAGTTGACGAAATTAAAACACTATTCCGACGATATTTTGTATGAAGTTTTCGAACTGCAGCCGCCAAGCGTTCATTATTTTTAAAATATTGTTCAATAATAAAGACACGTTGTTCTTTCATGTAATGCTCCATTTTTACTAACCCTAAACTGTCAACTGTCGAATAGTTTTTTTTTACGGTTGCCAAAACTTTACTGCTCAAATTTCGACAAATTCAAATCTTGCTTTAATTTTGGGACACTCATTATAAGATAAATTTCATATATTTGTATCTTTGCCGGACACATTTATTAAACAGTCATGTATTGCAATGAGGAGTTAATTTAGTCAAAAATGACGTATAGCAATCTCGTGAATACGACCTTGTTAGTCTTGATTAAGATTTTGATATTTTAACTAAAGGCAATATATAATATACATATTTAAAATTATTCCTGTTAGTAATAAAAATACTACTCTAATATTTGTTCAGCCTAGATAGACATACACGTAATCCAAAAATTTAAATATATTAAATCATTTCACCATTATTAAATGAATAGCTATTCTAATTAATGTTGATTTAATTATCAACTTTTGTCTTACACTATTAACTTTATTAAATAAAATACAAGTTGTCTTCTATAATTACACCGACTGACAACAAACTACAAAAAGTTTATATTTACCTTGACGTGCGGCGTCCAAGAATTGACACCGGTCTAATTATTTCAGATTTTATTTTGACAGGTAACGACGGTCTTAAGTGATATGCGCGCGCGTCTGTTCAAATGAACAATCGGAAATGACGGATTTAAGGCAACGGCGCCTTTTCGTTCCACCCACCCAGACTTGCCAAAGGCTTCGAAACTAATGCCAATCACTGACACGTTCCACACTTACAATTTCCCGAAATATTTGCCTCAAAGAACAGAAACACCGTATAATTAGTAATAATAAAAAAATACAACTCTGACAGTTATTTTTTAAAAATATAAATCTCTTAATGAAACTATGGTTTGAGATAAAAAAATACATGTCCAGACATACATGGGTGATTATTTATATAATAAAGGAGAAATTTAATAGAAACTATTCCTATAACAATTAGTATTTGTTAAAGAAAATATGAAATCATAAGTATTCAAGAAATAAATGTGATACAATATTAAAAATTTAAGTAGCATTCAAAATAAGATATTCGGTAGTACCGAAATTCTAAAAGGAGTTATCATTAATAATTAATTTCTTAAAACTATGCATTAAATAGAATATTGTATCTTGTAAGACTTTTAAGAAACAAACATATTGAGCTTATTTATAAATTCAAAGTATAAACATTATATTATTTAACGAGATACATCTGTGTGATTTTCTGTCTTTTTCAGCTATGTTATGCTGAAGGCAATCAAATGTTTTCACTATACTCTCTATATACACTTCTAACTAATAATTAATACCTATAATCAAATGTACATATGTATATTTGAGATTTGTTTAGCATCGGGTTTTAGCCTAAGATATTTTATATTCCATGTTACAGTTAACTAGATTCTAGCACAGTTCTTCTACTTTGAAACACAGCTTCTACATACAATATGAAAACAACATACGGAGTATTTTTGATATTGAGCTGATGATATTGACGCAAGTGTGATTGGCATGTTTATGAGTTTAACAAATGCATACAATCATATTAGTAAAGAAGAGATTTAATAGTGACTCATGCCATAAGAACTGATTAAAAAATTTCGTTTAGGTCGCAAATTTTTAAATATAAATTTTTCAGAGACCTCCAAAAGCAGTTGTTACTGTGATTGTATACAATGTGCTGTGGCAACGATTAATACGATCTTACGTAATTATGTGTGTATAGCTCAAAAAGCAAGTCATTTTTCTTTCCCTTGATTTAAAATCTATTGTAGACGGAATGAAAACAGTTTAATGCACACATTTGCGTCTTCCAAATTTAAACTATATCACAGAAGTTGGGCGCAAAAAAATACTAGTCATGCTAGAACTGGTCTGAAGATATACGAGATCATCAAAATAACAAATAATCGGAAATCAAGTTCAAGAAACTCACCTTAGACATTGTAATGTAACTGTTTGGTCTCATACTGAAGATGAGTTTAAACGATTACGTCGCCTTATTAGTGAATGATGCCTATTTTTCGAAGAACTGAGGTCAATGTTTAGGTGTTATGTATAATGACAAGTTGATTTCCTCCAAATATATTTCTTCTATAACTTGTTCGATACCTATTTTCAGAATTTCTAAATTTATAATTGTAGCGATTAAGACACCAAAAATCAACTTACTTACAACTTACTTATATATATATATATATATATATATATATATATATATATATATATATACATGTTTGATTAAGAGCGTCTCGAAATTTTTATCCAGATGGATAATGTTGAAATTTGTATCATTAAATACCTTTTCTAGGTAAACTTATCAGTAGCAAATGTTAATAATGAGATGACGGATGGTCTGAAGGACTCGACTCCTTCTTTTTCCACATTTGATAAATGAGTTGGTTCAAACCGTTGCAACCGTTAAAGATGCACCATGTGGTGGATCGTTGTTTGAACATATCTGGGATACTGGAAGTTGTAAATATCTTTAAAGAGAATACGCAATATACATTTTGAAATAAGTTGGCTATGTATAAAAGCTATTCATCGTGTGGGTTCCGCAACTACTCAATATTGATCAAAAGTTGGTGCGAAAGCAAATATCTCCGTTCGAAGCGTTTTCGAAAAAAGAATGTTGATTTATCCACCACAGACCACCATTTGCCCTCGAAACATAAAAACAATCTAAACACTGGCGGCACAATTGTTGTTCGCCCCCAAAGATGACGATAGCTGTTCCATCTGCAGGGAATGTATCATAATTACTTTTTTTTTTGAGTTGTAAAAGATATTCTTCTTGTTCATTACTTTCTGAAAGGTCACATCATCCCAGGTGCATATTAACAATATGTCTTTTATACACAGTCTGTTTCTAAAACTTTTTTAAAACAAAAACAAAAGCTTACTATTTTGATAAAATTAATTTATTTTGTTCAAAGTAGTCGTCTTCGGCTTCACTACAACGTTTTGCACGGTCAATTAACATGTCGAATGAATTGTGAAGTTCATCTTTAGAGATGTCCTTCAAGATTGCTGTCTACGCCTTTTTAATGTCATCGGAATATATAGTAAGAGGAATAGATCAAATCATAGGCAGTCCAGGTGTAAACAGTAAATGGTTGATGGTTAAAATGCCATTTATAGTTATCATTGATAAGCCTCAGGCGATGAGGTAGTGTATTATCATGTAACAAATGCCAGCTACCACTTTCTCGATATTGAGGGCGCACACGACGAATACGTGCCAAAAGACGCGTCATAACGCCAATATAATATACACCTTTGACTATTTGACTAGTTGATACAAACTCTTTGTGCACTATACCTTTCGAATCATAAGAGCAAGTCAACATTGTCTTCACTTCTGACGTCTCCAAACGGCTTTTTTCGATCTTTCTTCGCTTGGATGCTACCATTCAAAGCTTCAACGCTTAGTCTCTGGATCATTTTGAAAACGCCACGTCTGTACAATGTTGAATTCAGTTAGCAAACCTTGCACAAATCTTTCTTAGTCCCAAATGCTATGTCAAATTGCCATGAATTGAATCTTTGGAAATATTTAATTTCATTCTCACTTATTGCAATGAGTATTTCGGTTCATTCCTAATAAATTCACGCACAAGTTTGATGTTACTTTCCGTAACAACAGATCCACAATTTTTTTACACCACGATGTTCTTCGTCATTGATGTTCGTCGTCATTTATATCCGTACGACCGTCTATAAAACTTTTATACAACTCATGCACTCTCGTACGTGATAAACACGTATCACCATACACTTGTTTCATCAAATTAAACGTTTCAGTAAACGATTTTAAAACAGAACTTGATGTTCAAATGTCATAACATTTTAACAGATCTGAAGTGAAAGATCTACCTTACTGATGCATATTTTTTTAATAGATGGCACTACTAAGAATTAGTATTTTAAAAAAGTTCCGTTTTCTCTGAAATATACTGTGTATCTACATACATATATATTAAAGCAAAAAATTAATGAAGCATCTTGGTTTAGCTTGTATTTGCCAGGATAATGTACAGCCCCATACAAGTGTTGTTTCCATGGAAAACATGGACCTTATTTGATATTAAAGCAGTTGTGGATGCTTATTTTAACGAACCCGAGAATTTTGTATAGTGACTTTGGATTATATAAGAAAGAAATACAATTTAAAACCTAGAAACTCATTTCTTTATTTTCATTCCACAGATTTTTAAGCCCACCCTCATATATGGATGCATTGTTGTATTGGACAAGTTTTAATGTAATATATGGGAGTAATATAAAATATTGCAATTTCAGTACAGAAAAAAATACAGAAACATTCAATTTTATAGAAATTTTATCACAGCAATTCTTACTGTTATGATAAGATAGAGATTAATAGTGTGTATGATCCCCATGAATATCCAAGAATATTTAGTACCTTAATAGCATGAACTAGATTAACATGTCGAATACTTCTTGAAGAATCCTACTCCATTTCTCCCTGATAGTGGCATATCTCGTGCAAAAACACATCGCCACCCAAGCATGTTCTATTAAACTGCCGTCTCGATAATTGACTTGTCACTCCATTCCCTTTTCATTTATTCAGTTGTTCACAATGCTTATTTAATGAGAACGGGCACTATCATCCATAAAAATGAAATTTTCTCTCACTGCTGCTGCATACAAAACAACAATGGATCATGGAATCCTATCCAAATATCTCTGGAAAGCAAGGGCTCCATTTTCTATAAAGAAAGGGTCGATATGCCTTCCAGTACTTATCGCGGCCGATACCTTCGAGCAACAACCTTTATAGATCTTTTCCACAAATTATGGATTAGTGCATGTGCCGTGTTCAAGCAATTCTCATGCCTGTAACTGGCTGCAACGTTAATCTGGAATCATCACTCAAAAATGCTCGCAGCTATTCATTATGTCACCAATTGATATCATTCGTTTCTTTATATTCTGCTCTTTTATGCTCTGAAACAAAAGGAATGCAAATCAACTGTATTTAAACCAGATGTACCCAAACTGTTTCTTATTGCTTACCTTTTACCAGCGAACTCACTTGTGCCTGTTGCATTAAGTTTGCGATTTCTGCGTGCCAATTGCGAAATATATCAATCGTCTCTAGGTGTTGTTAATGTTGGTCGCTCTTGCCTTCCCCTTCGTCGAGCACTTCAGTTTTCAAAGGCGATTCCAAAATTGCAAATCTTCACTACTAATGTCAGAAGTAAACTTTTAGCTATTAAGCAAGAAGCATGTTAAAGCGCACTTTTATACACTCCAGCGAAGATCGTTTTATCGTATTCGTATCCGTGTGTGTAGTCGCTTTCTTGTTTAGAAGTTCTAAATTAATTTATAGAAATAAAGGTGTTTCAAAGTTTGCGGTTTTTTTAAAGAATAAATAAAGCACATAATTTGCAATCACTTCCAAAAACTTTTTATTGGTAATTCAAATATCGACTATAACATTTATATGCGAAAAATAATATCTGCCAAATGATCTCCTCTTGCAGCTCCACAGACGTCCACTCTTTTGTTAAAATTTCCAATGACATTTTGACATAATTGAGGCTCTATCTCACCAATGACATGAATAATTTCATCTTTCAAAGTAGGAATTGATTGTGGATTGTTTTTATAAACCTGACTTTTCACATAAATCCAAGGAAAATAGTCTAACGGTGTCAAGTCACATGATCTTGGTGGTCAATTAACATCACCGTCTCTTGAGATTACACTTCCAGGAATTTTTTTCTCAATAAATCAATTGATTCGTGTGCAAAGTGAGGTGTAGCGCCATCCTGTTGAAACCACATATCCTCTAGATCAATATTCATTAATTCAGGCCACAAAAATTCGGTTATCATCCGCCGACATCGATCACTATTGACAGTTACAGCTTCACCAGCAGCATTTTCAAAGAAGTAAGGTCCAATTACACCACCTGACCATAATGCACACTAAACAGTAACTCGTTTAGGATGCATAGGTTTCTCATGAATAATTTGTAGAATTTCCTCACCCCAGATACGGCAATCTTGTTTATTAACATAGCCACCAAGTTCAATATGTGCGGAAAACATTATTTTTTGAGAAAAATCAGTTGGTTGCTCATTGATGAAATTGACAAATGAACGACATTTTAGATGATCTAATGGCTTCAGTTCCTGTGTTATTTGAACCTTATATACCTTCAGAGCTAAATACTTGTGTAAAATACGCCATGTTGTTGATCAACTAAGCCCAAGCTGTTGTGAGCGTCATTTAATAGACATTTCAGGATCTTCAGCAACACTTTCACGAACCAAACCAATATTTTCTTATGAACGACCATTACGACTGTATTTTTCACTTTTTTTATCTTCCACGGAACCGGCCTCTTGAAATTTTTTAATAATTCGACCAATAGTGCTTTCAGATGGACGATTATGTAAACCATAAAATTGACGTAATTTTCGAAAACCTTTTTCACAGAACGCTGATTTTCATAAAATAATTCAACAAGTTAAACCCGTTGTTGTACCGTGTACGGAGCCATTTTGATAAATGTCACATCATCACACTTTTTAAATGCCCACATATCCGGACAAATTCACTGCGCCATCTATATTTTATTTATTCTAAAAAAAACCGCGCAATTTGAAAAACCCTTTCGATATCAACTACTACATTTCTGATAGTTGCAAAAATTAGTAGACATATGTGAATTTTGTATAATCTACTATAACATATTGCTGTATATTTTAAACTAATTCTTGTTATTGTCCAGCACTCAATTTAAAATAACTTCAAGTGTATAAAAAATATTCTTAAATAAAGGATAACGTACTCGTAATTCTAAAATGAAAATCATCAGAAAAATAATTAATTTCCTGTTAAATTAATGCTCAACAGCTTATGGTTCTTAATATGTTATCAACCTTTGACATATGCAACCAATATTACTTTTAATTTCGCTATAACCTTAAGTAGTGAACATAGATCATCCGTTTATGCTATAAATGTTTTAAACCATGTATTGAATGTCCTGATATCTTCAGATATTGACGTTAATACTATAGCTTGCCGAATATATCGGGTGTCTCATGACATGTTGCCATAGTTTAAGGATGTATTATTGAAGCAATTTTAAGTTGAAAATGTTTAATGAATATATAGCCAAAACTCTATCGTAACTGAGCTATAAGCATTTGAAGTTTTAGATAACTTTACTAATAAACGTAATATGAACCGCTATTTATTTCGTTGTTATTAAAATGTCGGAATGGCTGTGATTTATCAGTTCATTATGACAATAAACGTCAATAGAGTTAATTTTGATTGTTCAGTTTTTCGTGTTGCATTGAAATTCTCTTAAAAGTATGTTAATTTTTTCGAATGAAGAATACTAGATGTACCGGAAAGTCATTACAGGTTTTTCTAACAAATATTGCTAGGCTTAAGTATGCAATTTTATAGTTTGACGCATATGTCATTTTATTCTACTGACATTAAGCTTCAAAGCTGTACATTTTGCGAAAATAATACTGTCATGGATATATACCTCTTTGAAAATATCGAGTTTCTTGCTTCAAAAAGTGACATTGAAAGTCATCGTTTACTAGTACAAACTTACGGTGAGCATGCTCTAACCATAAAAACATGTGAGGCGTGGTTTCGACAATTCAAAAGTGGTGATTTCGATGTGTAAGACAAAAAACGCTCTGGTAGACCAAAAAAGTTTGAAGATGCGAAACAGTAGTTATTGGATGAAGACTTAACCCAAACTCAAAAACAATTGGCAGAAGCGTTAAACGTGCCCCAAGAAAGGATTAGCGACCGATTACGAACAATGGAAAAAATGCAAAAGATGGGAAAGTGGGTACTACATCAATTGAGTAGCAGGCAAATGGAAAATCTAAAAATCGTCTGTGAAATGCTGCTTCAAAGGTATGATCGGAAGTGATTTCTGCATCGAATAGTGACGGGCGAAAACCCTAAGCGCAAAAAAATCGTTGTTATCACCTGGTGAAGCAGGCCCATTGACTCCAAGGCCAAATCGTTTTGGTTGTAAAACAATTCTCTGTGTTTGGTGGAACCAGAGTGGCATGATGTATTACGAACTGTTGAAACCTGATGAAACAGTTAATACTAATCGCTACCGACAACAAATTATCAATTTGAACCACGCATTGATAGAAAAGCGTCCAGAATGGGTCCGAAGACACGGTAAAGTGATTTTACATCACGATAACGCGCTGTTTTATACGGCAAAACCGGTCAAGGAATCGTTGAAAGCACTTGGATGGGATATAATATCGCACCCGTCGTACTCTCCAGACCCTGCCCTGTTCGACTATCACCTTTTCGCATCAATGGGACACGCGCTTGCAGAGCAGCACTTCGCCAATTTCGGAGAATTTAGAAAATGGCTCGATGCATGGTTTTACTCAAAGGGCAAATAGTTTTTTTTGGGATGGCACCCATAAATTGCCTGAAAGATGGGCAAGATGTATAGAATCAAATAGTCAATATTTTCAATAAATAAATTTTTCAATTTCCTTGAAAATTATGTAGTTTTTTTATCGAAAAAACCGGTGATGACTTTCCGGTACACCTGGTACACTGATATTCCTTATGCTTATAGATTGCGTAGTTGAAATTTTCCACTCGTGAAGTACCTTGTGGCTCTCTTTTTGCCTATGTGCATCGATATTTTAGAGTCACAGGCAAATGTCCTGTAGCTAGTTTCGAACATACATGCAAGAATAACTTGCTCAAGAAGAAGCAATACCTAATGTGGTTGACGCCCAATCTTCTACTAGTGTCCGAAGAATAGCCAACAGACTTAACGTAGGCCGCATAAGAGTGCGGATAATTTTACACAATTTCAGTTTGTACACGTGCCATATTTTACCTGATCAGTCTTTAAAGTTTGGTGACTACGCATCAACCCTTGAATTTAATCTCTGGTTAGCGAGAAATCAAGCTCTTTGGTGGTAAATATTGTTTAGTGATGAAGCCTCCTTCATCAAAAACAGCATCAATACCACCAGGAGTTCATACTGTTGAGCACTTGTACATCCACAACAAACTAAAGAATCACATTTTCAAGATAGATTTTCGGTGAATGTATGGCGTGATATTATTTATGACCATCTCATTGTCCATTTATAAGAGAAGAACGTCTCACAGCAGTTCGTTATTTACGTTTCCCAGAAAATGACTTTACAACATTACTGGATAACGCTTCTCTTAATATAAGACGACGCATATGGATAACGCTTCTCTTAATGTAAGACGACGCATATGGATTAGGCACCTCTGCGCTATGATAGACAGATAACAGAGTTTTTTAATCGAAATGATATAAACCGCTAAATTGGAAGAGGTTCAGCAGTTGTTTGATGGCCAAGATTACCAGACTTAAATTCCCTAGATTATTTTTTATGGGAAAGATTGAAAAACTTGGTTTATGCAGAACAACTTTAAACAGAGAACAACTTATTGCTAGAATTACGAATGCCGCATTAACTATTGACTGCTAGCAGAGCTATCTCTTCAATTTTAAGAAAATATAGGCTACGTATACAGCAACTGATTGGATATTTTGAATAACTAATTCAATAAAGCGACCTCTTTTTAAATGATCTTCATTGAGATTATATATATATATATATATATATATATATATATATATATATATATATATATTATATATATTATATATATATAATCTGATCCAGATATATACATACATATACTGGAATATACTATTCACCAAAAACTTAACAGATGAGATTGCTTCCTAGAACATATGAAACAATTTATTTACTAATGTAATTAACATTTGATATTTCTGATGCATCATTCAATCCAAACAAATTACGCATCAATCTCAAAAGCACAATAACTATTTTTAGAGGAATCATATTGCACATGCTCCTCTGTTTTCGTTTTAATACATTTTATAACAAAACTGTTTTAATTTTAATGCATTTAAATCTTTATCCAAAATGAAACCAGTTTCGTTTACTACAAATTTCTAAGTTTCCTGATATGACAGGCGTCGTCTATCCTATTTCTATTTCGTTTTCCAAAAGAGTGTTTACAATTCTATGAAATCACAGAACATAAAATTCTGCGTTCAATGATACAAGTTGATAGTTATTCTTAAAAAGTATAAAATCGTAGTTTTGGCAGAGTATTTAATTCTTTTTTTTCTAAAGAGCACTAAAGCAAAAACAACGACACTATTTACCTTGTCACATTTCACTGGTATGATTACAACACTTCTTTTCTTTACCGCAAGTTGCCACTTCTACTTATGAGTTTTCGCAACTTCAACATACTTAGCATAATTATATTTTCCCTTTTTACTCTTAATTTAATTAATATTCTCTTATAAATTGAATATATGTAGTATCAACCCCATCCAGACCCTTAATTATAAATTTTAATATTAATGAAAAACAAAACTGTTCTAGACTACCTTTATTATCCAATTACTAATAAAAATACGGCATTCCATATTCTCCAACAGAACTGTAGCATTTAATTTCATTCAATAATTCATATTATGAGTTCATGAATTATACTACTTCTGACTAGCAATACTAATAGACTCGTTTTTATCATAAAATAGTACATTTCCTGAACACATATGGCTCTAAATTAAGAAGCATTCACAAATGATGTTCATAAAACATACGCATTCAGTACAATTAAGCAAGCAGCTTCAGTAGACAGCCATTAAATTTACAAACGGGCGATTAGGCGATCAGTAGTTGGTGGTAATTAAACCGATTGCCTCCTAATTGCGCTGATTTATAATACAATTTACCTTCAGGGCAGCAAGTTTTATATGTATGTCTCGACCTGTTCGTATAGGTGGTATAGGTGCTCAAACGCATAAAATGCACAGTCCTTCCCACGCAATTAAAAATGTCGAGGGTTCTTTGATTTATCACTCCATTTTAACACACCTACATTTCCTATGGAATAACTTAAATAAAATGCTTCGACGTGTTTTATTACTACTATAGGACAAAAATCGCGTACACCTACGACTATTGCTAACATATATACGTTCGTCATTTACAAGTGTTCCTGTATGGTTTAGATTTAAAGTTGCAATGCATGTTTTGTTTTTCAATGCATATCAATAGCGTACGTTATAATATTTTGTTTAAGAGATAGAAATCCTTGAAAGCTTATACTCAACACGCTCTGAATTAATCTTGGAAACAACGTAGAAATACATGCATATAACATGCTATCCACAAACCAAACTACTCGTTGCTAAATAACTGCAGATAGGTAGAATTCAAATTCAATGAAAATATGATACTTATAACCTCTGCATACAAAATTCAAATAGTTAACATATTTAATACTAATAATAATCTTTATTGCCCAAAAAATAAATCTATTTCTAAGACAAAAGACATAAAAAAGAGGTGTACAAGTATTAACGAATATATAATATAAACGTATTAAGTACACTTGAGTAATTATACACTATTATAATCGAAACAAAAACTTAAATTAAATATAAATAATAATAACAGTAGTTATAGTTACTAGGTGCTCTTAGTAATGTGTTAGTTCTAACTGTTGGCTGATAAAAAGTATCGTATATCTTCACGTTACTTGAATTATATGAAAAGATGTAAAACTTAATATTTTAGCTAAGTCAATTCAACCTTGAATTATTTTACTCACAAATCGGACAGCTTAAAGCTCTTGAGCGTTTTTCGAAGATTTTAAGTTATGTCTCTTAGGAAGACAATTATGATTGATATTTCTTCTGGATATCTATCATCAAGCACAAGTGGTTTTTGCAGTTACTATAGACAAAATCCTGTCTTAAATGCAATATCACACAAAAGTGCTTTAATTTTTTAATCAATTACTTATTTTATATTTAACCTTATGTGACAATTGATGGTAATAGGATGAGGACCGACTCTGCCTAATCAGTTTTAATATAGACGAAAGGGCCGACACTTTCATATTCTCGTTCAGAAACTGCTTTGTATTTACTGGTTATATTAAGGATTTAATGCACGAGTCGTGTTATAGTTATAGACAGAAGTCTATCCTAACTGCAGTATGAGACAAGAGTGCTTTGTGTTTTTAATCAGAGGTGAGGACGGCTTTCTCAATCACTTATATACATATATCTTAGAGTTGAGAATCTGGTTATATATATTGGGTCTGGGAAAAAGTTCGTGGCGTTTTTTCAGTAAAATTCAACTGGTCCCCGCATGGCGCGTGGACGAATTCATTTAAACCGAATATGCTATTATTATCGACAATGTTTCGCCATTTTTTTGGTAGATCCATGATCCCATAAAAACTTCTGTGGTATGTGGTCAAAAACTGAATCAAGTAGTTTTCACAGGCTTCTTTTGAAACCAACTTAATTCCATTGAGAGAGTTCTGCAGAGATCGAAACAGATGATAGTCAGAGGGTGCTATATCCGGACTGTAAGGTGGGTGCATCAAAACTTCCCAACCAAACTCTCTCAATTTTTGACGGGTCATCAAAGAAGTGTGTGGTCGGGCGTTGTCATGATGGAAGACAACACCTTTCCTATTAATCAATTTGGGCCGTTTTCTTTCAATCGCCTGGCGTAATCTCTCTAGTTGTGCACAGTAGAGTTGAGAATCAATCGTCTGACCAGTTGGAAGTAGCTCGTAGTGGACGATTCCCCTCCAGTCCCACCATACACACAGCATCACTTTTTTTGGCGTCAATGTTGGCTTAGCGAACGCTTGTGACGGCTCACCATCCTTTATCCACGATCTTTTACGCTTCCGATTATCGTACGTAATCCATTTTTCATCTCCGGTTATTAAACGTTTCAGAAACGGCTCGATTTCATTCCGTTTCAGCAGCGCATCGCAGATGTTAATTCGGTCCATCATGTTTTTCACGCTCAACTCATGAGGAACCCATACGTCAAGCTTTTTTTTGTAACCAGCTTTGTGTAAATGGTTCAAAACAGTTTTGTGGTCAATGCCTAGCTCCATGCCAATATCGACACTGCTGATATGCTTATCTTGTTGGACTTTTTCAAGAATTTCATCAGATTTTTCAGTGATTGGACGACCGGAGCGTGACTCATCTTTCACATTGAAATTTCCAGAACGAAAGCGAGCGAACCATTTCCGCGCAACAGATTTCGATAAAGTACCTTCACCGTACACAGCACAAATTTTATCACAAGCCTGCGCAGCGTTCTTCCCCTTATCATAATAATATTGCAGAATATAGCGAAATTTCTCATTATTCTTCTCCATTTTCAAGTGCGAATAACTTTCCAACCACTGCACCGATTACAATGTTTCTACGCTCAAACTAACGTTCGGAAGGTCATCTAAAAAACGAGCCGTCGGTGGTGTCGCTGTGATCTCTTTCCACATCAATTTTCGTATTCTGTATACGTACTTCGACAACTAAGTTGTCATTATCAGCAGATAATTAAACACTATCGCACCTGGAAACTATGACAAAAACCGGCATGAAACAAATTCCGTACACGATGTGTACCGTCGAAAGCCAAAATGTACACTGTATATTCGTTTCACGTAATTAAAAGAAATTGTATTCTAGTCTTAAACTATCCTAAAAAAGTACCTGCACGCGTTTACTACACCCTCCCCTGTCTATCTTATAAGAGGCCAAAGAGAGATGAGTTATGGGTAGGGCTCTTATCAGTGTTCAATGCTTGTTCTTTAAAATGTACATGCTTTCATATGTATCTAATTCGCGATAATTACCCACATTCTTTACCTAAAGCAAACAATCCGTGGTTACACTATGATTACTTTCTTATTTTGTGTTGATATAAAGAGATCTAACAAACATTTAATTATACAACTTGATAGCAATATAAATATACTTTTGACTTATCGTTAGTCGACAATAACTAGCTGTGATTTTTTCTCTTTCCGTTATAGAAATGATGTTCGTACGAAATCTGTAAAGTGGTGCATAAGTTCGTAACGGTTTTAGTTTCTACGATGAATGTGCCTAGAAAAAAAAACTGCTGGGCATGTTTCTAAAGTATTTTAATGTCTTATTATTGTTGAGCTGAATAGTTTTAGAATTTGTGCAAAGAACGTTTTACTCATTTTCAAAATAAAACAAAAACAAATAGACAATAAACGAGCATTTCCGACATATGTTTTTGTTCAAGTTCAACGAAGCAGTTAATGCATATTTTTATTTTGAGAAAATATGAAATTAACACGGCATACACTACGGACAAGAAAATTTCGTAGTTTCTTAAAATCTAAATAAAAAAATTGACCTCTAGGAACAAGGGGTTTACGAGATACCGTGCAGCTTTTGTGATCACATATATGTACATAGGACAATCGAATCGCAAAATAAGTGCTAACGGAGAAGAACATTAAAATGCGATAGTAGCGCAGACTTATCCTTGTGGCTATTTGAATAAACACTAAACACAGGCAACCACATCAACATTAGGAGGGAACAAAAACAATAGCTAGTGTAGAACACAAAAGAATAATCAGAGAATCAATTGAAATAGGAAGGCTACTCAATATGTGGAAAAATATTTTACTAAAATATAAACAGAAAAGTAAAAATACAACCACGAATTTAACGCCTCTCCTACATGGCAAAGAGTAATCCCCACACGACACCAAACTACGACAACTGGCACCCAGAAGAATAACACACAGCATCACTCGAAGAGCGACAGCAAAACCAGCAGCAATGACTTGAGAATAACAACAACAAGATTGCCGAAAGCTTTTCTAAATAATAGCTCTTTTCAGGGCTCAACGACGTCTACACGACGCAACTTCCGAAAGAAGCAGCGGATAGATTTTGACTGTTAAAATCTATATATATATATATATTCATTCTTGATGTTTTCACGGTCACCGTATGAATTATCGACTTTTCGACTATCATGCCGTGTGTCTTGCCAGTCATTAGAGGGACTGTTCTGGTGACGTTTCAATGAGATCTCACCCATCTTCTTCCCTTGGCTCTCAGTAGAGAGACTCGGCAGATTCTCGAACCTCCTCATTGACCTTGATCGTAATGAATGTTGGAACAGTCAAGGTCAATAAAGAGGTTCTAGAATTGGTTGAACTTGAAAAGATTTCAATGTCAAAAACATTTCAATGTCATGGATGTTTCAATGTCAAGTCAATGAGGAGTTTCTAGAATCGACGAAGCGTTTATTTAAAATAAGAGAACGAAGTGATAATTGTTCTCAGAAGACTGAAGACCGTAAATTGAGATATGGTACCACTGAAGTAGGTAATTTCACCAATGGAGTTGAAAATTATAAAGTGGATCCTGGTATAGAAGCTTGTTTTACTCGAATAGGTGAGATGAATGATTTTTGAAATAAAGTAGACATGCGTGTGGAGAAAATAGTACAAGAACTATCATATAATGTACCATTAGTCGGAGAAAGGACATATTTTTTGAATAAATCATTCGAAGTGGATATGTATTTGGTTTGTCACTATATTTTCTCTTTGAACCTATGATGAAAATTGTAGATATAAAAAAGCAATGTGTGCTTTTTAATGTCGAAGCGTGAGATCTATTTTTATTAGAGAGTGCGAAGTTGAAAAAATATTTTAAATATTGCAATGGAAGGTTTGAAGGTTTGTTAGAATTGTACCGTTTAAAAGATGTGGTGGATCTCGATTAGCATTTTAAACAATATAAAATATGAATTTATAAGGAATTGATGGACCGATTGGGTAGAAGTAAAGGAGAAGTAAATTGGAAATACAAAAAATGTTTAATGGAGTGACGTCTGAGTGTGTTTGCATAACAAAGGAGTTAGTCGTATATGGCCTGTAGAAAATTTATAATGATGTAGATTTATTGAGGAAAGTGAATTTAAAATTATAAAATATATTATATGTACATATGTATGTGCATATTAATAATAATAATAAGTAACTATTTATGTTCAATTCTGTATTATTAATTGATATAGAAATGAGTTAAGTATATATATTAAATTACTTTTAAAAACCGAAGTTGGAGTGAGGTATGAGGTGTGTATATATTTATTATTTTGGGTTGTTATGTGTTATTATATCAATTGTTATTTATGAAGATGGAAACAAGGGAGAAATGTAGTAGTTTAGTTAGGAAAAATACCGTAATAAATAGGTTCCCATTAGAATTTTATATACCAGGATATAGATTTTGTGGCCCTGGAACAAAATTAAATGAACATCTTGAAAGAGGTGAAGGGTGTGAATTTTTTGGACGAGGCTTGTGGAGAGTACGATATATAGTATTTTATTCTCATTCAAACGATTTATTGCACCTTTGCGTTGTAGATGAGAAATTAAATCAAGAGGCTATTGAGCAAATTGAAAGCAAAGACACAGATTCTGGAGAAAGACTGCTTCATTAGTTTCTTTTGCTATAAAAGGATAAATAAAATTGGGTATGAGTACGAAGTGCAAATATAGAGAAAGCCAAAAGAGTATAAAGTACAAGTAAAAGTAAGAGAAGAATCGGAAGGGAGAATCGATCTAGTGGTGTTGTGTTGTTTTTGCAAGCAATTAATCTAGCATGTAATGTAATAAAACATATTGGTAAGAGGAAAGGTGTTTTAGCGAACCTTAAAGCTGCATATCACAGTTTAGAGAAATCTGAAAGAAGAATATTACTTCCTTGTTCTAGAATTAATGCACTTCCTAAGAAAGGTGGATTTTTTGCCTTTAAATCCGTTGTTTGCAGCTCTGGTTCCTTCAAGTTCATTAGATGGCAGTGCTACAGTTATAATAAAGGCAGTTAATACTGGTAAAGCAGAGAGAGATAAATTAGATGAAACAAAACGTCATAATCTTGCTATTGAATCTAAAACTCCAAGTAATGGATTATATTTGAAAGACTATAAAGGTGTGTATTTTCCAAATGGAATCCGATTAAGAAAACGGTTAAATGAATTACCTCGAAAACCTTTAAATGTAAATGATTTATGGAAATGAATGTGGTGAATAGGAAAATTTCGGGATATATTTATTATAGTAAAGATGCTTTACCAAAAATTATACATGACAAGGAGAAAGGAATAATAAATTTGGATGACAATGTTGTGTAGCATATAAGAAAGGTAAATATTTTGATATTTATGGAAATTTAAAACCTCCGGTTGAAATTGAAAAGTTTCTATTATCGAATGGTACAGTGCCATATACAATAGTATCATTATAGAAGATATCAAGATATTAATAGTGTAAACTGCGGTCATTTGTTTTTATTGTTTTCGAAGGGGTTGATTAAGTAAACGAAATTCTTTTATATTAAATGGTAATAGTAATATTATGAAAGTTTGTATGAGAGCTACGGTGGCAGTTAATTTTGCAGTTAAAAATTCATTAGGTTCGTTGTTGCATTTTCATCGTAGAGTAATTGATGAAAATATTCCGGTTGTTAGTGATGAAATTGTTGATATATACATGTATATATATATATATATATATATATATATATACATAATGTTTAATGTAGTAGATAATTCTTATATAAACAGTGAATTGTCTCATATTTTATATCATGTGCCACCAGGATTTAAAATAATAGAAGTCCCAAACCAAGACGAGAAGATTTATATGCCTGTAAATACTAATGTACTAAGTAATATTAGTCGAGCTATTGATCAGGCAGGACGTCTAGTAGATTTAACAGGTGAAGAGTTGACATTATATTTACGTATTAGAAGAAGGGTATGAGCCGAAGATAATGTTATTAATATGGGGTGAGAGAGAAATATTGTGAATAAGTTGTGGAAAAAGAGAACATTAATATTACATAATAAATTATATGAATATTTACCATTTATTAAAGTAGTACAACGAAAGTATTAATGGATTAATTTTAAGGTCAAGAAGTAGAATAAAGGAGGAGGAGCTCAGCATAAAACAATTAGATAAATAGGATGAGATATGAGGATTTATTTTTTTGAATGGTGCGTGTGAAAGTGATTTTTTTATATTATTATGAATTGTGATAGGAAAAAAATGTATAATTATTGATTTACAATGGTATCGTTTTCGTAGTTGTAGTTTGATACCGAAGGAATTAGCTAATTGTGATACCGATTATAGGCGGAGCCATTTTATAATAAATCGGCTATTACTTTTGATACATTAACAGACCAACGTGTGGCAAGATATGCGTTTACGAAACATCATGGTTTGAAAAGGGAAGACGGATATATGTATTGGGTGAATTTGATGAAATTATTAAGTAATTGTCTATTGCTGTAGAAATAGTGTTTGTGAAGTGTAGAGAAAAACGATATTTTTTTAAAACCTATTTTAGATAGTCATATAATCGATTTAGTGGGTGCGGGTAAAATTAAGAAAGGCGAATCAAGTTGTAATTTTTAAGTGGTAAAATTTGTTGTTTTCTTTATCTAATGTTCAATATCTTTATAAATTTTTAGTTGAAAAAAATTGAGTAGGATGGAGAATTTTAAATTGGCAAATACTGTTTTCTGTGACAGTTCTCGATTGTTTTGGAGTTAGTTTGATTTGGCAATTCATCATGAATAGATTCACGCCGAAGCAAAGTTTGCAAATTGTTCAAATTTACATAATACATGGTTCAATTCGAGAAACTCATCGGGCATTACGTGCATTTTCTGGTGCTCATAATCGTCCATCAGAGCGATTAATTCGACAAACTATGGATCTTTTTCGCAATATGTTTACTCTAAACTATAATACGCATCCCGTAAGATGTCGTACACTGCACACATAAGCCAATGATGGTGCGCACCATAGTGTTGATGATGATCCAAATGCGTCAATTCATCATCGTTCTCAACAATTAAACTTGTGTCCATCTACTTTATGGAAAATTTTGCTTAAAGATCTTGGTTTACATGCTTACAAGATTAGAATTGTACAGGAATTGAATACACATGATCATCACTCGCGCCGTACATATGTTGAACGGGCGGACCGAAGGAAACATTGCTATTCATCCATAATTTCATTTGAAAATTTTGTTCCAATAACACTATTAGTCGAAGAATCCATCATATTGCTCAGAAACTTAATGGTGAATTAATAAAGACAATGGAAGGTATGGAATTTGGTCTGAAATTTGATGAGGCTACTGAAAAAATCAATATAAATGGATGTGTACATAATGTATAAATATAGCCACAATAAAAAAATAAAAGTACAATCAATAAACCACACCGATACGTCACAAGATTATAATATTTGATATGTAAATTGATATATAAATGTGCAACATAAGTGCGACAGATGTATCCCTATCAGCAGCAAAGCATCGCATGCTATATGGACCCATTTAATCAACCATACCACTCGCATCAAAGTCGATGAGCTCTCAATTGAATTTGATATTAGAATATGTCAGACGTAGTAAACAACACAAAAATTAGGCCACCGAAAGCCAGCTTTTTCAAAAAGCTATACATGGACATGAGAGCTAAGCACACGTCCCTGCTATACTAGTGCAGTTCACTATGCTTTTCTAGTTGCAACGTCTTATCCCGTGCATACTTGCCTGCGTCAGGATATTTACACTTTTCTCAAAGAAAATCATGAAAACCCCAGGTACTATGCCAAACCCGACATTTTGATAAAACTAACGTATTTCTGCGATATGTTTCTCAAGCTGCAGTTGTGGAAAAAATGTCAACCAGGATGGCGGTCAACATCACGACGGTAGCTCCTGAAGTACCCGACCCAACAAAGAAAACATAAAAATTTTCGAAAGAAAAATATATATTCTTGAACATAATCTCCTTTCAGCTACATACACTTTTCCCAGCAAGTTCGATACCCTTTTTTAATAAAAACTGTTTTGCTCCTCAAAGTGGAAATTAACTGCCATCATTTCTTCATCATTGGAAAATCTCTGATCACTAAGCCAATTTTTCAAGTTTGGGAGCAGAAAATAATCCGAGGGGGTTAAATCTGGCGAATAGGGTGCACGAGGTCAAACTTTAATTTATTAATTTTGGCCATTGCAATAACGAATTTGTGAGCTGGTGCATTATCTTGATGAAACAACACTCTCTTCTTAGCCAAATATTGGCGTTTTTGCTTGGTTTCTTCACTCAAACGTTGCAATAAGTTTGCATAATACTCGCCGTTGATAGTTTTTTCCTTTTTCAAGATAGTCAATGAAAATTATTCCACGCGCATCCCAAAAAACCAATGCCATGACCATGCCTGCAGACAAAACGGTCTTCTCCTTCTTTGGAGCCGATTCTCCCTCTTGAGTCCATTATTTTGATTGTTCTTTTGTCTCGGCTGTGAAATGATGGACCCATGTTTCGTCCATTGTTATGAAAAGGCGCAAAAATTCTACTTTGTTGCTGTGAAACTTCGCTAAACATTCAATTAAAACATCTTCGCGACATCGTTTTTGCTCGAGTGTGACCAAACGCGGCATCCATCTTGCACATAGCTTTCTCATGTCCAAATTTTCAGATAATATGCAATGTACTGCACTTCTTGAAATGCCTACTATGTCTGCTAGCTCGCGCACTTTCAGTCGACGATCATCCAGTACCGCTTTATGGATTTTTTTCACCATTTCTGGAATCGTTACCTCATTTGGTTGACCACTGCGATGCTCATCTTGGCAGCTCATATGGTCTCGTTTAAACTCTTGTGCTCAATATTTCACTGTTGTAAACGAAGGAGCAGACTCACCCAGAGAAGAATCCAGTTTAGCTTTTATATCGGTTGGGCTAAGGCCTTTCAAATAAAAGTATTGTATCACGTAACGATGTCCCAATTTTCTCCATTTTTACAAATTCAATATTGATGGCTGCCAAGCAAATACTAAACAACGTGGCGTCTTCAAACTTGAAACACATGCTTTATAGATTGTATACTTTCTAATACAGAGTGATATTTTTCAAACGACTACCGCCATCTCTAGATCAGGCCGGGTACTTATGGGACTACCCTAGTATTTCCCTGAATTGGGCAAATACGTAGTGTGTAATAAAGTCGTTGTTTCATAAGACTTGCTGTTACTCTTCAAGGAACATCTTTCAAAGCTCAGTGGAAAATTTTCAAAAACAATTCACGTCGTAGGAAGAAGAGCGTCTAAATGAACTCTTTTGCGACACCAGCCTGAAAAAAAAATTGCTTCTTTCAGTTGAGCGGAGTTTTGGATATCCATCAAAAATGAATATCCAACTCTGAGTTGTTATAAAGTTTGGGAACTCCTACCATATATTATTGTTGGAATTACGATATTGTACAGTTTTGTGAAAATGCCATTTAAGATCTAGGATATAAACAAGAGAGACAATATAATCCAATTGCAGAAGAGGCATGTACAAATGTATTCAACATAAAAATAAGTGAAAATAAAAAGTATAGTAATTAAACTATACCATATGATAAATTAAAAACCTCTAGTGTATTTATAAAAAACTGTCTACATAGAAAGTTATAGCAAAACTTGTAAAATTTATTCACTGGATTCAGTCATATTTGAAAGCGATCTATAACAACAAGATTGGTTAAAGTTTAACATACATACAAAAAAGGACAGAATATCATGTTTTAGAATTTAAAATGAGTTCAAAGACTGTTATTACGAATAGAAATTATACAATTTAAATTGGAAATAACAAAAAGAAAACGTTATTGTTTAGATACAAATCGAAATAATTTGTTATATAGAAGAATTAGTATTATAATGTTTCAAATAATTTGAGAAAAGACTTAGTATTTAAATAGAGTACATGCTTTGCAATTTAAAAGGCTTAATTTTAGTTTTTTATATTTGTATTTGATATAAGAACTTCATTTAAATATAGTATTAAAGGATTGATTTTAATTTTGGTTATATGTATGTTCGAAAGTTATGTATTTATATAGTCACTTGACGTTGCATTGCAGTTTCAGTGCAACATACAGTAACAGTAGTTGAGCCCTGAAGATGTCCCATACGAGTGGGTACGAAACGTCGGCAGTTATACCAGTGACGCGCTTCCAGCCCGGAAAGCCAGAAGAAAATAGTATTACAAGACGTGTTGGAATTTTTTTTATAAAAAATGTTTACGCGTCTAATTAAAAATTCATTTATTAATTTATCAGTATTTTATTTTAAATAGCAATTGAAGTTTAATCACTGAAGGTTGATATATAACCCCTTGCCACATTAATTTTTGTATTCTGTATACGTATTTCGACAACTAACTTGTCGTCATCATACAGTATAGATTTTGGTTCTCAACGGTACGGATCGCGTACGGAGTTCGGTTTTGTACGAGTAATTTTCGCCGTAGTTTACCACTGCTGATGATGACAACTTAGTTGTCGAAATACGTATACAGAATACGAAAATTAATGTGGCAAGGGGTTATATATCAACCTTCAATGATTAAGTGAATCAACCACAGGCTCCATCAAACCTACCAGCAATTGATGTTCGAAAAAAACTAGAAACTATACACACACACACACACACACATATATATATATATATATATATATATATATATATACCGTGCATTCATTTTACCTCGCTACGAAAACTGTACCACATTATATTCGGGTCTAGCTGCCGAATACCGATCAGAATGTAAAATGGTGGGGCGCGAGTCATTTGAATCACGACTATAACTGACTACTGATCGTACTAGCTGCAGCCCCACCACTAATTTGACTGTAGGCGTATCGATATCATAGTAACGGTCGTTCGTGGTCTGCATCTGGGAGAGTGTGTTACGGGAAGGCCTTTAAATTTAAATATTTTTTTAATTAACCAATTCCAATTTATTAATCCTCTTGTACTGGCCAATGTTCGAAATGAATTTTATAATAGATTGGAGTACTATTTAGCGCAAGCAGGAGGGACATTTGAGAATTTAATGAATTGAATTTGTTTTCTGTATTTAAAAAGTATTTTATAAGTTTTGGCAAGTTATATTTATTTTCTGTTTAAAGAGTATTTTTTAAGTTCCGAGAAATTATTCTATTTTTTAGCTTCTTTTAGAGTTTTTTTTTTATTTTTAAACGTTTTATTAGAAAACTTCTTTTAGTTCAATGCGAAACTTATTGTAAAAATACCTAATTGTACAGTTAAAAGTAATTACAATTTATTAATTTTTGGACGTAAACAATTTGGACAGTCAGTGATAGACCTTCCGCCAAGTACCACGAACAACTACTTAATCTGTAATCTGTAGTCAGTCGTTGTTGTGATACGACTGACTCGCGCCACACCACTTTACATTCTGATCGGCATTCGATATCTAGACCCGAATATAATATGATACGGTGTTTGTAGCATTTTAATATGAAAGCACGGTATATATTAAATATAGATAAAAACTTGTTTAAAAACTAGTAATACATATTTGAAAATGATGAATGAATGCTAATCATTTTAGAAATTTGAAAAGAATTTAAAACCCTGAGACGAAAAGAAAACATTATGAACGAATAAGGTAAGTGTAACTATTTCGTTTAAAAAATTATTTGCGTTACAATAAATATTATGTTGATATAATTAAAGTAATTAATTAAATTTATACAAAGTCATTCAAGTCAAATAATAGTTGTACAACAGTTTCACTTAGCATATTATATGTAATATATACCATATATTTTTTGTAATAAATGTACTCCGTTTCCTTTTTCCCCATAAATCTGTTTGGATCCTAGATATGTTGATATGTTCTCGATTATCTTTCTATTATTACTCCTAAACCACTGCTGTCTTTTAACCAGACATTTTCAACAGTCACAGCGATGCATATTCTCTACACCATAGCAATATGAAAAATATTATGTAATTGAAGATGGATGAAACGTTGAGAACAAAAGTAATATCAAGATCAATACATGGCAAATACATACAATTACATATACTAAATTTGCCTTTCAGGGTTTCATAAAAACTTAAACATTATTTTATAATTAAACAAATTAATATACTTTTAAACTTTATTAAATTCATTCTTTGTGTAAAAATATAATCCTAAATATTATCCATTAAACATGCAAAATATATGTATAAAAATAATGAAATTAGGATGGTCTTACTTAAACGGACTTGATCTAATGTGAATAACAACCAAACGTAGCAATAACAAAAGTTTAAATTTTGGTGCGAGGTGTTTTTTTTTCTAAAATATCCCGACTTATATGTTTTTACCCGTGGTTAAACACTAGTGTAATCTTTATTCATTACTCAAACATTCTAATTCATTTTTGTAGACTTTAACTGTGTAAAAATGAATACAACTTATATTCATATTTAGAGTACAATTTATAAATTATTAAATTCGTATTACATTATTAATAAAACCTATTACTATAACATTGCTTTAAACTATTGCAACCTTATTTTGATAGACAAAAATTACAAAAATGATAATCATTAACAAGTTACAACATTATAAATTACACCAACCGTTTCGCTAAGATGATGCGAATGCATTTCCCTTCGATTCGGGTATAACCACGTTTACATTTTATAACACATACACCATTATCTTGAACGTAACCACGATTGCATTTCACTTTTATCATTAAGAAATCGTCAGTAATATTATAACTTCCATAAATGGACTTACATCTTCCTCCTACATTAAATAAACCTTTAGGACACTTTCGTACTCCTGTAATGTGCGCTATTATTAAGCAGAAAATACAAACTATTAATAACTTCATCCTACTTCGCTTTAGAAGATTTATCTGCTAATTGCTTTATATTCAAAACACGATTATTTTGTGTACTGTCAATTTACTTTCGTTTATACACTATGTTGTATATGCAACTTTTTTCCGGACTTTGGGTTCTGTAAAAATTTTCAATTAGTTAACATATACTAGATTATGTATCAAAACTAACCGATACGATGTTATCACAACCGCAACGCACTGTTAAGTAATTTAAAATGGCTACTATAGTACAAAAATATTAAAATTAATAGGTCTTATTTCCTGAATGATACATAAATAATATATCAGTCGTTTACTTTTTTAACCATTTAGTATTTCTTGATCTGCTTTTTTGAATATTTCGGTCATCTTATTTCTTAATTTATTATTAGGAAATAATAAATAAAATTACGACATTCTTAACAGTTACAATTTTTTTTATTATTATTACTATAATTAATAAGTAGTATGGGTTTAACATTTTTGTATTTAACTTATTTCAATGCAGAGAAACTATGTACATATGCACATATTCCTGTATGTATATTTGCTGTGTGACACTCTTAAATAGTCGATTATGGTCATTTCATTACATCTTGGTTTTTATCTCTCATCGTTAGAGATACCCTTCTCGTCAATCTTTCATAGTTTACGAAATACCGATTTGAAAGAAATTATTTCCATTTTCACTTTTAAAATATGACACGATCCTCCTCTTTTGAACACGCTCCAGGAATAACTGCTGGTAATGGTAAAGCGGGTACCACACAACTGAAGCATATTCTAATCTGGGCCGGACAACAGAACCATAAAGAACCTTCAAAGTGTGCAAGCTACAAAAACCCCTGCGAAAACGAATAAGAAACCCAAGACATCTGGAAGATGATGTAGTTATGCTACTTATAGGCTTAGAAAAGCTAAGATGCAATTGTTTCAGGTATTGAGAAAAACTACTTTCCTTTTTATAAGAAATATCAATCGTCTTTTAATTAATTAATATACCGTGCATTTATTTTACCTCGCTACGAAAACTGTACCACATTATATTCGGGACTAGCTGCCGAATACCGATCAGAATGTAAAGTGGTAGGGCGCGAGTCATTTGAATAACGACTATAACTGACTACTGATCGTACTAGCTGCAGCCCCACCACTAATTTGACTGTAGGTGTATCGATATCGTATTAACGGTCATTCGTGGTTTGCCTTTGGGAGAGCGTGCTACGGTAAGACCTTTAAATTTAAATATTTTTTTAATTATATTACTTTGATAATGTGTACATGGAAGAAAAAATTCAAATGATAACATGGGCTTTGAAAGGTAATTCTTTACGGCATATCCAGCGCCTTTTCTCTGAAAAGTATGTAGATCGTCCCTTTCCTGCATTAACAACAATATCATTAGTAGTTAAAAAGTTTAAATCACAAGGTTACATTTTGGGATATAAATGTCATAAAATACGGAGAATAAATAACGATAAAGAAATGCAGGAAGTCATGATGTGCGCAATGGTCGAAGAAAATTCCAATATTACTATATCTAAAATATCGGAAGAGATAAGTATTAGCGTGGGTAAAGTTCATAAGATATTAAAGAAAAATAAATACACATCCTATAAATACCAAACTCATCAGGAAATTTTTCATGCTGATCAACACCGCAGAATGGAATTTTGTGAAACTGCAATAGAACGTGTAAATGCGATTGAACACTTCATTGAGACTATCGTGTTTAGCGATGAATTGCCAAAACTTATAAAATACTTTTTAAATACAGAAAATAAATTCAATTAATTAAATTCTCAAATGTCCCTCCTGCTTGCGCTAAACAGTACCCCAATCTATTATAAAATTCATTTCGAACATACTGTGTCCCCGTATTCAATTGTCGATACTCGTTTTCAATAGACCAATATCGAAGATTCGACGGATTGTGTTTACCGTGTAACAGAAACGTGGATTCATCGGTAAACACGATAGTCTCAGTTTTCGTAGCGAGGTAAAATGAATGCACGGTATGTATGTATCAACATTCGTAAATGGTACGACTGCATTAGCCTCTCGCGCAAACCACGTCAATGATTAACGTACTTTACAGCAAAACGTAATAGAGATATAATAGTTACGAAAATGGGCAATAAAAGTAAATGAAACACAATCAATTCATATTACATTTTCTTTAAAAAGACAATTTCTTCTCCTTCTTCTATTTCAACTTTTCTAAGTAATAAACAAATACTTCAACAAAATAGTGTTATATATCTAGGATTTACACTTAGATTGACTTATATTTACAAAACATAAACAAATGGGAATACGATTTGATAAAGTATACTGATTCATGCTGCTAAACTCCAACTTAATTTAAAAAATAAATTTTTGTTCTATAAAATAACTAAGCCAGTGTTAATGTACGAGGCTAATTATGAGATTTTGCTAAGTATATGATGTTGTATAATGATTTCAATCTAAAATTCTGCGAATCATATACCCATATACTCATAGTATATATCCAACGAAATTATTCGCTAGAATGCACAAGTGCTTATGAAGAAAGAAGAATAAAGGACTGTAATAGACGTTGAAGACATCATCTGAGTTAGCTGTACGTATGCGAGTATTTAGAAGTGACTTCTCTACCTCATTTAGCAAAGATTAATGGTAATTAAAACGAAGTGATAGTTGCCAATAACTCCAGTAGTTAATAGTAAAAGAAAATGGTAAAAATATTCTCCTTGAATTATCACATTTTGCTCGTTTTCTCTTTAAAATAGCTATTTTCGCCATTAATAAATAAGATCACTATTAGCCAGCCTCAAGATAAGTATATTTAATAGATAAACTACATTTAAATTTCTTCACTAAAAGTTTTAGTTACTTATCTAGTAGACAAGTGTCTAATGGATAACACAATTATATAAAGTAGCAATGTTGTTTAGTAATGATGTATCTGATGTTAAAGGTGATGGTACACAGGTAGTAATATATGTGTTGCTATATCCATCTCTATGGCGGTAAATAAGATTATCTTACTTCAACTGTTAATAGACTTATAGACATCTTTCCTGCAATATGTACTTTCTAAAACAGGACGATATAGAAAATATTAATACGTCACAAATATCCATATTTTGTATTGCAATTTTTATAAATTTGTGTATTATATCTACCTAGTCATTAACAGATTATATATTTTATACAGATTTGTGAGAAGTACATGCTTAGAATACATTTATTCTTATTTACTTACTTTGATTTGATTTGTAAGAGCACTTTAATAGAATACTAAAATGAAATAGATTAATAACTTTCTCTATATTTTAATTAATAATAAAGAAATTTTCTTGTAATGAAAATGTTTCGTCGATATGCTTACCAAACAGGATAAGTTCCTAAAAACAATCTCGCAATTACGAAGGGTACTAGAAAAGTTTTGCAATATGGCGCAACAATGAATCGTAGGAAGCTGCTTGCTGCTGCATGTTGAAACATGTTCGTACGTACATAGTAGCCGCCGCGCCATGTCGATGGCCTCAGTTATTCATAAGCAGTGAGAGTGTAAAGTGATTGCGATGGCA